>CAJYCU010000029.1:0-73886 GCA_913698395.1 Graphium doson
ATAAAACTTAATTGCCAATTGACTTTTTTAGGGAGTTAAGTATACATTGTAACTGAAATAGCTATTAAGCTATTTTGGGATGTAAGAATCTCTTGTTACATGGTGGGTATCTACCATTAAATGATACTATCATCGGCTTTAGGGTATCAATAGCTATGTCCAGGGTTTAAGGTGTATACCTTAAACCTAAAGGCTATTGTAAACTGTTGTAACGGTTTTCTTACCTCCCCGACCACCAAAGTTTCATTCATTGGTGGTTTTAATTAATCGGGAGCCATCAAATGTCAAATCAAAATAAAAAAATCATTCACAATATAATTTAGACTTCATTGAAAGAGAAGTAAATATTCTAAAAGATGAAGTTGCACATTTATTAGAAACCCCCGTAACAGATAAAGATATTGAAAGAATAGAACAACGCTTAGAAGAATTAGAAAAAATGTTTTACAATTTGAACTGACGCTAGTTAGTAATGTATAAGGGTTTTGCTTGCATGGGTCGGTTTTCTCGTCATAAGCTACACAATTGCAAGGAGGGTGGCAACCAGAAAAAACAATAAAAATGCTATGCATTTTACTAGATTGCTTCGTCAAAACTTATAGTTTTTCCTCGTAATGACGAAAAACCTATCTACGTAACAATGCCCGTTCGTAATGATAACTCCCAGTCTACGCAATGAACCCTTGACAAAAAATAGTTTAAATTTTGTTTGTAGAGTCTATATGCATATCCATTAAATATTCTGCTAAATGTTTTTGTACTTCTTCTGACTTACCTTTTAAAGCACATTGATATACTTCTTGTATAATAGAAGTAATTTTATGCATAGAAAAATCAATATTTTTGTCGGAAATAATATTTGTAGTAAGGCTTACAACTTCGCCAAATAATTTTATTTGTTCTGGATTTAAAATATCAATTTGAGTTTCTTTATTATCAGAAATTAAGGATTCTACCTTAACATTCAAAGCATTTGCTAATTGCTTAATAGTATAAATGCCAGGGTTTTTAGAGCTACCAAATATTATACTATTAACAGTATTTCTACTTAGTCCTGTTAAATTTTCAATATCTTTAGCACTCATTTTTCTTTGAGTCATTAACTCATTAATTTTGGTTTTTAAATTTGACATAAGAATAAAGTAAATTCATCGCTTGTTTTAAATATAAAATATATTGTTTATATTTAAAGTAAAAATATAAACAAATTTCTTTACATTTCTACAAAATAATATAATCTCAGCTGTGTAAATTTAATAACTATAAAAAAACCAGTAAATATTCCACCTACCAAAATAAATATATTTATTGGTTTAATATAAATCATAATATTGTTACGAGCATACAAAAATGCTTTAAAGAAAGCAAGAATATACCTTAGGTATAGAGTTATCTAGTTTCAAAACAATTCAGATTTTACTCACATATCTTATAGCTTTTATTTGAACAATATCCCTAATAATTTATGCCTTGGGTTAATTTAAGTTCTTAACCCAAGGTACAAATAAAGTCAGGAGAATATTTTATGAATAACATAGAAACAAGAATATTAGATTATGGAAGAAAAATAGATATGAACCTACAAAATATTTCTGAGCAAATAAATCAAATACAGAAATTAATAGGTGAAATTCCTTTAGATGCAAGATTAGTTAAAGAATATGATGATGAAGACGATGAAGATGATTTTGATGATGGAGTATGGATAGAGTTTCCTTTTAGAGAAACAACATAAAATTCGTAATTTCCAACTCGATATAGATAGACTGCTTGCTTTAAAAATGGTAAGGTATAAATTCCTGTAAGTAAATAAGATATAAATTATGATATGGTTGTTAATAGCACTTTGTTTAACCGGCTTAGTTTTGATTATAGGGGTAGTATCGATGGCTATTGGTGGTAAATTTGATAAAAAATTTAGCTCAAAGCTTATGACTATGAGAGTTTTTTTTCAGGCAGTTGCTGTATTATTATTATTTATAATATATTTTTATAAAGTTAATCCATAAACTACCTGAAAAGTTCTATAATTATTACTCGTTTTCTTGCATCTCTCCCCTTATTTTTTTCCATTCTGCTAAAATTTCTTCTAATCTTTCTTTTGAAACTTCTACTTCTTGATCTTCGAAATCCTCTAGAGAAGTAATCATTTCTTTTAGTAAGGTTTGTGCCATATTCGGTCTATAGTCATCGCTGTAATTATCTTCAAGATGTTCGGCAATTTCCTCGATATCATCCCAATGCATTAGTGTATTCCTCTTTAATTGTCTATGTAAGCTTATTTATTTAACATGTTATCTGATATTTGCCATTATTTTTTAATAAATATTATTAACTCAATAAAATATTGTAAGCAAGTGAGTTTATTATGCAACTATATACTCTTCTGTTTTGAAGAATTGGCTCTGCAAAACTTCGGGGAACTCGCATGCTCACCTATTAAGTATAGGCTGTGCGTGCTCGCCCCTTGTTTTACATTCCAATTCTCCAAATCATTTGAGTATACTGTATTTAAATAAAGAGTGGGGATACTTAAATATATTACAAAGCTTATGTTAGTTTGTATTCTTTACATTTTAAGGGTTTTGTGATATAATTGATTAAATATTAGATGGAAAAATATGTCAATACTACCTATCGTTACAGCACCTGATGAAAGGTTAAAACAAAAATCTCAAGCCGTTCCAGAGGTTAATGACCAAATCCGAAAATTTATGGATGATATGGTCGAGACTATGTACCATGAAGATGGGGGAGGGCTTGCTGCTGTGCAGGTTGGGGTACTAAAACGTATCATGATAATTGATATAAAAGATCATGATCCGATTAAAAGACCAAAAGATTTTTATCCGTTATTTATAGTAAATCCTGAAATAATAGAAAAATCAGGAGAGCTTGTTATAGCTAATGAAGGATGTATCTCAGTACCTGAACAACGTTATGAGATAGCAAGATCAGAATCTATAAAAATCAGATATTTAGATTATCATAACAAACCGCAAGAACTTGAAGCTAATGATTGGCTTGCAAGAGTAATTCAGCATGAGTATGATCATTTGGAAGGAAAGCTAATGATCGATTATCTAAGTAGTATGAAACGCGATATAGCTCTTCGTAAGCTTAAGAAACTCAAAAAAAATATAGTGTGAAGATAATATTCATGGGGACGCCTGAGTTCGCTGTTCCTGCTCTTACCAAATTAATAAATTCAAATCATAAAGTTGTTGCAGCTTTTACGCAACCGCCTAAAGCTAAGGGTAGGGGGCTTAATGAAACTAAATCCTCTATACATCAATTAGCTGATGAGACTCAAATACCTGTCTATACTCCTACAACGCTTCGTAATGAAGAAGCTGCAAACCTAATTAATAGTATCGATGCTGACATAATAGTCGTTATTGCATATGGTTTTATCATTCCGCAAAATATTTTAGATGCTAAGAAATATGGTTGCCTTAATATTCATCCGTCTAATTTACCTCGTCATAGAGGAGCAGCTCCCTTACAGCGTACTATTATAGAGGGCGATAAAACAAGCAGCGTATGTATTATGCAAATGGATGCAGGGCTTGATACGGGTGATATATTGATGAAAGAGGATTTTGATTTACCTGAGAAAATCACACTGCAAGAGCTTCATGATAAATGTGCTAATTTGGGTGCAGAACTGTTAATTAAAACGCTTGCAAATATCGATAAGATAGTGCCGAAACCTCAATCTAATGAGGGTGTTACTTACGCTCGTAAATTAACTAAAGAAGAGGGTAGAGTTAATTGGCAAGATTCAGCCTTTTCTATTAATTGCAAAGTTCGAGGTATGAATCCATGGCCAGGAGTATATTTTAAATATAATGATAAAATGATCAAAATTCTTGAGACAGAATATTCAAATGAAGATCATAATTTTATTCCTGGAACAATTATTAACAAAAATTTAGAAATAGCTTGTGGAAAAGGAATATTAATGATAAAAAAACTTCAACAAGAGGGTAAAAAAGTCTTAAATACTGAAGAATTTTTAAGAGGAGTTAAAACCCCTATCATTAATAAAGTACAATAATAAAAATGTTAAATTTTACAAAATATTTTATATTTATAGTTTTTTACTTTTTCTATACTAGTAATATTTATGCAATAAATAATAATCATTAATTTATTGCGGTAGAATCATTAGAATCTCCTAATATAAAAATCAAAAAATTACTTGAAGAAAAAAATACTAGTCAGTTTATTTTAGAGTTACCAAACGGCGTAGTAATTAATGAGGGTGGAGTTTTAACTGAAGAAGGTTATATTCTGCAAGATACTCAAACAAGCACAGGTGATCAACATCGTTTAGTGAATAAGAAACGAGATATTAACGAAGAAAATCCATTATATTTTAAAGGAAAGCTAGCAGTAATTTCATCTCCTGGCTCTGAAAATTGGTATCACTGGCTACTGCAAGTTTTGCCTAGATTAATTATATTAAAAGAATCAAACTTTGAGTATGATCGTATTTATGTTAATAATTTAAAATATCAGTGGCAAATTAAATCACTAGAAGTAGTATTAAATTATTTAAATATAAGTGAAGATAAGCTTTTAGTAGTAAATAGTGATTGTATAATTCAAGCTTCTAACTTAATTGTACCATCTGTACCGTTTATTCCTGTAAAAGGTACGGCTTTACCTTTTTGGTTAAAAAAAGATTTAAGGAATATCTTTCTTAAAAATAATAAGGATGATATAAAAACTTATGATAAAATATATATCTCACGTAAATATGCTTCTAGTAGAAAAATAATCAATGAAGAAAAATTAATAGAAGAAATAGAGAAAATTGGTTTTAAAGTAATATATTTAGAGCTACTTTCCCCTCATGAGCAAGCTCAAATTTTTAATAAGGCAAAAATAATAATCGGGATACACGGCTCAGGGTTTGCCAATCTTATTTTTGCAACTCCTAAATGTAAAGTCGTGGAAATTGATTATGGTACAAATCCTCCAAGAAGTTTTTATAAGAGAATGGCAAGCTATATGTCATGCGATTATTATCCTTATTACGTAGATCAAACAACTGAAGAACATTTAGAAGATGATATAAAAATAGATATCAATAAATTTATGAAATTTTTTAATGATTTAGATAAATAAAAATTGAAATCTAATTTCTAAAATCATTGTTTAATAAGTAAGACTCGCTATTCATTTCGTTTAACCTTGAGACGGTACGTTTGAATTCTTCGGCTCTTGCTGACCCTTGATATATTTTATTAGGGTTATCTTCTAAACTCATAAAGAGTAGAATTTTATAAAAATAAGCGTTATCAATAAAGTTGATAAATCTGACTGCTAAATTAGTATTATCAGGTGGAATAACTTGCACATTCTGCACAATAATAATATTAAATTTCTGGCAAATATTGACATAATCAATATAGCTAAGATTTCTTGTAAATAGTTCATTAAAATCAGTGATTAATGTTCTTTTATGAACTTTTTGAAAGGATATTTCTCTCCCCAAAACTTCAATAGTTTGCGAAATGAAATTATTATCACTAATATCTGCAATAATTTTTTGGAACTTATCTTGATTTTTAGGTGTTAGAGGATAAATAATCCTATCGCCTTTAACATTTAACGCTTTATCAAATCTATAATCATGATGATTATCAAGATATTTAACATAAAACTCGTTATTTATTTTATCGATAAATGGCAAAAATGAATTTCTTTGCAACCCATCTTTATATAAATTATTAGGCTGAGTGTTAGAAGTTATGAAAATGAAAACATTTTGTTTTATTAGCTCATCAAATAATCTACCGATTATCATTGCATCGGTTATATCTTTAATTTCAAATTCATCTATCCCAAGTACTCTAGTTTTTTTAGCATAATCTTTAGCAATTTTGGGGACGATATCTTTCTGATTTTCCAGTTGTAATTTATGCATTGTTTTATGAATATCCTGCATAAAATTTTGATAATGAATAATTATTTTTGGCACGTTAAGCTTTTCAAAAAAAGAATTCATCAACATAGTTTTACCTGTGCCAACCGGACCAAATAAACAAATTCCGCTTTTAAGGTTATTTTTGTTAAAGAATTTAAGTAAGCTCTTAGGTTTATTAAGCTCTATTGCTATTTGGCTTAATTCTTCTAATAAAGTAGTTTGTTTTATGTCTAATGTTATCACTTGATGAGGTTTTATTATACTCATACAATATATAAAAGATATTTAAATAGCTAATGGTCTTGATTAATGAGGAGAATGGTACGTAATGCGTTGCTCACATAGATTGCTTTTTCCTGTCATTGCGAGGAGACAATGAAAGTTTTGACGAAGCAATCCAGTAAAATGCATAGTATTTTTTATTATTTTTTTGGATACGTAATATGAATTTCCCATGAGTATAAATTAGACTTAAGAAAGGCTTTTGTCAAGTTTTGTTATATTATAGTAAACTGATTTGAACGCATGTAGCAGGTTGCTCGTCGTCTCGCCTATTATTATAGGCTCTACCCTCACGCCTGTCACAAAATTCAACTGAGTTTACTATAGTTTTAAGTGAAGTGTATTTTTTAAATTCTTTTCTGTAAGTAAGTTATGACTGAATTTTGCAATATAAAGTTTAAAAAATATTTATTATTATAACTTTTTACTTTTAACTTTGAATATAAGCTGTTACAAAAATTGTTTTAACTAACTAAAAATAAACTTTTATGGAAGATTTAAGCTCTTGGAAAGAAAGGTTTGAAGAATGCATTTATGCTAAAAAACTTCTAGATAAACTTCGCTATTTAAATACTAAAGTAGTAAATCCAATAAATTTAGAAGAAATAAAAAAAGGGATATATTATGCCCGTAAATATCACGGCTTGCAAATGCGTAAGTCAGGCGATCCTTATTATTCTCATCCAATTGAAGTGGCAATTATGGTGGCAGAGTTTACAGCCGCAGAAGTACCAAAGCTTTACACATCTGTAATGGTACAAGCGGCACTACTTCATGATACTATCGAAGATACGGCATTAACTGAAGAAATGATTGCCAAAATCTTTGGGGAAGAAGTGGCAAAGCACGTTGAAGGCTTGACCAGAGTTAAACCATACGGAAAAATTACCGCTGTAGAAAGTCTGAATATATTAGTTAAACAAAAAAGATACGACACAGTATTAATAAAGCTATTTGACCGCATCCATAACGTACAAACCTTAGGTGCTAAATCACCTGAGAAAGCTAAAAAAATTATAGAGGAAACACTAATAAATTTTGTAATTTTAGCTGTATACTTTAAAACACCAAAAATAAAAGAAAAGCTTTTATTTTTATGCTATAAACATCTTTATGCTAAAGATTATTCACTGAAACAGGTGTTAACGAAGTTTGAGGATAACTTTCAACCACTTTATCCAGCTTTTCAAAATACAATATTCCCCACGTAAAACCTATACTTACGGGAATTAATATAAATAGTATACCCCAATTGTCAAAGTATTTTACTAAGAAAACTAAACCAAAAGAAGTAATAATGTGCATTAAAGCCCTTGATAAAGCAAATAACCAACTTGGATAAGTAAAACGTTTAAAGATTGGAAAATGTTTTATATATATAGGTACTGCAGGAAAAGCATCAGGTCTAAAGATAATAAAAAACGATTGTATAAAGAGAACTTCAAAAGGACTAGTTACATGAGATAATAAATAAGGATATATAAAAGCAAACAACCAAAATATTAATAGTCTAAATTTTATAAGCACCAAAGGATATATTTTATAACATAAATAAGCTAATATTATATATGATCCTAAATTTATCATTGAAACGATAAAATTATTGTTTATTACCTGCTCACTAGTATAACCAAAGGTATTTTTTAATATGTTACTACAATGTGAATAAGTAAAATAAAATGATACAGGCCATGCACATTCAATTAAAAAATAAGCTAGACAAGTTTTTTTATTGACTTTTTCTTGTAAAAGAAAATGCTTTTTTAAGTTTTTAACATGTATATCTCCTTTTTCAATAGCTTCAGACAAGCTTTCTTGAAGCTGACGTTTTGCGTCTGCAAATATGGGAGTTTCACGTAAAGTAGTTCTAGCAGTTAATCCAATTACTGCAATAACTGCCCCCATCCAAAAAGCTATACTCCAACTAAAACTATAACTAGTAGCTATAGAAGCAATGCCTAATGCTGCAACACCTCCTACGGTAGAAGCGGTAACTATCATAGCTACAGCTGAATATTGAGTAGGAGGTTCCGTAACTTCAGTTAGGTATATTTGAGCTCCCATAATTTCACCCATTGATGATATACCTTGAGCAACTCGACATAATGTTATAACTATAGTAGCTGCTTTACCTATTTCTGAGTAAGGGGATAAAGTTGCTGTAATGATACAAGTAGCTACCATAATAGCAGTTGTAATAATAACGGTTGCTTTTCTTCCTATGTTATCACCAATCCAGCCAAATATTATAGCACCAACTGGTCTAAAAACAAATGTAGAACAAAATGCAAAAGCATTAAGAAGCGAATTAACAAAGGGATCGTATTTAGGAAAAAATAATTCGTTTAAAAGTACTGCCATATGAACATATAACATCAGATCGAAATATTCAAGAAATGTGCCTATAGATAATAAACCTATGGCTTCTTTTTGATTGCGAGTTAAACTGACTTGTTCTTTTTTATAACCCAACATAAAATTCTTTACAAAAAATTAAATTGTAAAGAACTTATACCTTTTTATATAAAAGTCAATAGGAATTTTTACCAGAGGTTAAATTTTTTTATTTGGATCAATAATACAATCGAATAGAGATTCAAAATAATTAAGAGTTCTGTATATTTATTTACCAATTTTTTTAGAAATATATAACAGTAGAAAGAAAAGAAAAAATGCTAATTATATATATTAGTTAGTTTTAATTTTTAGCTGGCGGATAGAGGGGGATTCGAACCCCCGACACGTTGCCGTGAACACGCTTTCCAGGCGTGCGCCTTAAACCGCTCGGCCATCTATCCATGAATAATGAGTATTTTAAATGGAAAGCGGTTTCCATCTAAAATACGAATTTAATTTATTATTTATTATTTGAAAAAATATTGTTAGCTTCCAAAAGCTCATTTTTAGTGTTAACACCGACAATCAAATCATGATTGTCAGATAATAAATAAGAAACTTTTTCTTCTTTAGCTTTGCACAATTTTACTATTTCTGTTAAATAAACTTCTTTATTATCTCTAAAATCAGTAGCAAATAAAGGTAAATATTTGTTTAAAATTCCAGGATTAAATGCCATAATTCCAGAATTACAAAGCTTTATTTTCTTTTGTTCTTCAGTAGCATTTTTATATTCAATTATTTCCAAAAATTCACCATTTTGATCTATGGAGATTCTACCATAAAAAGCAGGATCGTCTCTTTCAAAACATAATGTTACTAATGAAGCATTACTAAAATTTAGGTATTCTACTAATTCATTCATTAATTCTGGAGTAATAAGTGGATGATCACCATATAATACTAAAATAGTTTTATTCTCATCAATCAAATCTATTGCTGTATGAGTAGCATGAGCTGTACCTTTAGGCTCTTTTTGTAAGGCAAAACGACACATATTTTCATAAGGTGTCAAATATTTTTTTAAATCTTCTGAATAAACTATAACTACATCATCAGTTATTTTAAGCGAGTTCTTTAATACTGTTTCAAGCATTGGAACGCCGCCAACCTCATGCATTACTTTTGGTAAATCAGACTCCATTCTGCTGCCTTTGCCGGCTGCTAAAATAATTATTTGCATATTATTCATCACTGCCTTGTAAAATCTCGTAAATTTCATCTGATAATTCGTAATTACCGAAAACTCTCTGCACATCGTCGCTTTCTTCTAAAAGATCAACAAGCTTTAGAAGCTTTTCAGCTTTTTCTTTATCATCAATAATTATTGTATTTAAAGGAACCCATCCTATATAAGCTTCTTCAGCGGTGCCATATTTATCCGTTAAAAATTCTAAGACCTTAGAAAAATTTTCAATATCGGTGTATATAGTATGCAGTACTTCATCTGAAACTATATCATCTGCTCCTGCTTCTATTGCAGTTTCTAAAATATTTTCAGCTGAGCTAATTTCTAAAGGATATTGAATGACTCCACAATGTTTGAATAAAAAATTAACGCTACCAGTTTCGCCTAAATTACCACCATATTTAGTAAAGCTAGAGCGTACCTCAGCAGCAGTACGATTTTTATTATCAGTTAAAGCCTGAACTATTATAGCAATACCGCCTGGTGCATAACCCTCATATCTAATTTCTGTATAATTTTCATTATTAGCGGAATCATTAGCACTATTAATAGCTTTATCAATTCTTTCTTTAGGAAGATTTTGGCTGCGAGCAGTGGCTAAAGCAGTTCTAAGACGTGGATTATTATCAGGGTTTGTAGAGTCGGCTTTGATGGCGGTAACTATCTCACGGATTAATTTTGTAAAAACTTTTGCTCTTTTCTTATCTTGAGCACCTTTACGATGCTGAATATTTTTAAACTTTGAGTGTCCCGCCATTTTATCTATACTTTAAAAATATTTAACCTTGTTTTGCTTTAAATCTTTTATTCTTTTTATTTATTACAAAAATCTTGCCTCTTCTTTTAACGATTTGACAATCTTTATCACGCTTTTTCAATGATTTTAATGAACTAACGACTTTCATACATGTCCTAACTATATTTAACTTGAGGTGATAATAAACTTTTTTGTCCAATCAGTCAATTACCAATTTATATGATAGCTTATCTTTGAGTACTTTCTTGTTTACGATTTTTTGACTTAGTATTTAATTTTGGTTGTACATCTAATTTTATATTCATTTTATTAAGTCTTGCGGTTTGAATTCCTTCTTTTCCGCTTCTATTATTCATTAATACTTCTCTTATATCTGAGGTAATATTTTGTACATTTTCAAATTTATTGATCTTGTTTAATGTTTCAGGATCGATTTTTGCTTTAAGGTCATTTGCTATCCCTTTAAAACCAACTTTTTTACAAAACCTTGCTAATTTATAATAGACTTTATCCGTTCTTGATATATCAAATTTGTTTTCATTATTTATAAATTCTGTAGTATTTTTAATTCTCTCTTTAAATCTTTTATCATTTTTAATAGTTGCTATATCTTGATCTGTCAGCAGTTTTTTATCTTTCATTATCTGAAGCGTATCATCATATAATTTTTCCATTGCTTCCGTTGTTATAGTATTTTTTGAATTATTTTTTACAAATTTCTGAGCTAATTTTTCAATTTCACTAGTAATAGTTTTATCTTCTTTATTGAGGTTTTTAACTATACTATCATCTTTAAAGCGTGTATTTTCTTTATAAGATTCATCAAAATTGTTTTTTATACCTAAATTTATAGCTTGATTTAGAAACTCTTTTTCTGATTTTGATATTGCAACTTGATTTCTAGATAAGATATATTTTAGAGGGTCTATGGATCGGTATTCTTTTTGCTCTTTTACTACTTCTATCGGAGTTTCTTTCCATTTTCCATCTGCATTTTTACTCCATTGGCTTTCTGTTACTTTTTCAGTTTTTACTTCTGATGTTGGTATTTCAATTTTATAGTTATTTTCATGTGCCCACTGCAAGGCGTTTTTGCCTTCAATTTGAATATCATTATGTGCGGCATACGCTACCGGATCTTGCATAGGCGAATTAGCCATATCTTTTAACCATTTACCATTTTCAATATCTGGTGAAGGGTTACTATATTTTGCCACTATATCAACTTTTTTTGCTATTTCTTTCATATTGGAAAGATTTTCTTTGATATTATCTTTATAATATTTTCTTAGCTCTTGTTCGTTATTAAAAATAACACTTGTATCTAATCCCTTTATATCTAATTTACCTGGACATATTCCTTTAGCATCAAATCCATTTTTTACTAACTCATCTACTTTTTGGTCAATTATATTATCGATTTGATTATTGTCTAGTTGATTAAGCATTTGATTTAATGATTTACTATATTCCTTAACATTGAATGTTAATTGTCCTTTTTCTATGTTTTCATTGTATCCAAAGCGTTCAAACTTTTCATTTGCATCTTTAAGCATTGAAGTAAAATCTTTATTAAAATTCATAAAAGATCTTCCGTGGTCAATCTTTACTACAGTATTATTATTTTGAACCATTAAATTTTGAGTATGATAATCCGATTCACCTAATATATGAGAGGCGGCAATAGCTTTTTCAAAGCCTGATAGTTTGGGTGTCTTAGTTTGTTCTAATACCTCTCCTAAATGTTCGCTATTCTCTAAAAATTTAGAACGTACGTATAAAATTTTAGAAACAAAATCAGGCAATTTAGAATTTGCATAACCAGTTACTAACTCTTCTTTAGGAGTACGATTATATAATAATTGCTCATACATATTACCGCCGATTAATTCACGCACTGCGTCATTTCGATCCATCCATTGTTGAGTTGTTTCTACCTCTGCTCCTTTCTTATAAAACCTTTTAAGCATAAAAGTGTTATGTGTTGCCTGTTCATATGCTATATAGCCTCCTGATACTCCTTCACTTTTATCAGCCTCTTTTTTAAATTCTTGAACATTTGCAACCTTCTATCACGTATAAGATCAGAAACAGCTTTTGGGACAACTTTTCCTCGTTTTTCAAAATTTTCTTTTTCATGATTATATTCTTTAGATTGTTTTTCTGCCAAATATTCAATTAATGGTATATCTAAAATTTCTTTTACATCAGGGTTTTGAATAGATGGTAAAGTATCTTTTATAACCGTTAGCATTTGAGCTAGCTTTTTTTTTCTTTAAAGTCAGGAATTTCTTTATTGATCTTTTCTATTTCATTTAAATAAGCTGTAGCTGTTTCTGAATTTAATTCCTTATTAATATTTATGATGGAATTAGCTAAATTATCGCATGAAGCTTGAATATTTGCATTTTTAGTTTGATCGGTGTCTTTAAGGATATCAAAGAATTTAGAAGATAGTTGCTCAGTTTCATTTTCTGCCATAAATGCCTTTATAAATAAATTACTATTTATTAATAATAATTAAATTTTATAGTTGATTATGAATTTTTGTTAATAATGTAGTTTAAAGTGAGTTATTTTTTTAAAAATGTGGTAAAAATACGAAATAAATTACCATGTTTTATGGTTTTTTCTTGACATATATTAATAAATTAGAATATGATATCTTTACAAAAATTAATAAAACCATATTTTATGGTTTTTGCTGCCACGTCTTTATAAACATATGGAGTATTTAAATATGCAGCAATATTCAATTCATAACCTTAAAGAAAATTTAGTTAAAATTGTTAGAGATAATAAAGAATGGAGTCTTGATGACTTTGGGGGTTTTGAAGCTCTTCAAAAGTTACCTGAGATAAAAATAGCCCATTATTTGCTAAAGCAGTAAAAAACTTTAATCCGACAGTTGAGGGAACAAGCTTATCTATATTTAATTCTGTAAATAGTACAATACCTTATACATTACCTATTAAATTCACAGAAGTTGCTCTTGAATTGGAAGCAGTAGGTAGAAATGCTAGCCATGTATGGGAAACTCTGTCAGTGATATTAGAAAAAGCTCAAGGGAAAGGAGTAACTTACTTAAGTTTAGGTAGAGGCTGGGATGGTAAGCAAGACATAGCAGGTGGTAAAAAGATATTAGATCTTATGTCGCAAAATTTACAAGCAACTCGAAATGATCCACTCAAGTCTAAAATATTTAATATATTATTAGAAGAAACAGACAAAAAAGAACAGGGTTTATTTGCTATTCCTGATAGCCATAAAAAATATCCAACTGTAATGAAAGCATACGCAGAATATAAAGCACTTGTTGAAGATAGTGAATTTGTAGTATTAGGAGTACAATTTAACACCCTTGAAATTCAGATTGAAGCAGAGCCACAACAATCAGGATTAGGAAATAACGCTCAAAATCCTCCGCTTGATGTTAAAGGGAGGATTAATAGTATCAACGAATTATTAAAAAATTATAATGAAGAGTTAAAGAATTTAACAGAGATGGGATTAGATGCAGAAGCTATAAAAACTATTTTAGAAACAGGTGACACTAAAAACTATCTTTTAACAGAAGCAAAAGAGCTTACCAAAGAATTGCTTAAATATTATGGGAATCTTTCAATTTTAGAAAAAGGTTTTTTTAAAGATTCAGAAGTCTGTAATAAATATAACAAATTAGCAACAGATATTCGTGCTATTGATATAAGCTTATCTGATGATTTAAGATATCCCTTAACTAAAATTATGCTAAATGTTCCTAAAAATCCTTTTGAGTATTTGGGGGAGTTATTTGGAGGACAATCAGCTGAAGCATCTGAGCAGATATTAAAAGATTTTATAATAGAATATGAAAATACACATACTAGTGAAGAAGTTAATTCTTTAGGTGATTTTTCTTATTTAACTTAAATCAATCTTTTAAAAGTTTAATGTCATAACTTTTTTTGTCTTATAAAGAGAGTTATGGCATTTTACTTTATGTCTTAAAAACTCCTAAATTTTTTTTAACCCATCTATTTTATTGACAAATCTTAATAATATTCATATATTGCATTTCCAAAAATTAATACCATATTTTGTGGTATTAAAACTTAAACTTAATTTAAAAAAGGATATATTCTGTGAGAGAGTCTTTAATTAGCATATTAAAAAAAAAAAGCAACAGCGAATAATAAAAAGCCCAAATTTACAAATTATTTAGATATAATAAATGAGATTATAGATCTTACTAGCAATGAAAATAATATTGATAACAGAAAAGAAAAATTTCAAGATATTCAAATATCATTAGAGCAGATTAAAGAAAAATCAAAAGAAGATATTATAGAAGTTAAAGAAAAGTTAAGGGAAATATTAGAATATTTTGGTCAAGATTTATACACAACTAAGAACGATCCAACGAAAGCAGAAATATTTAAAATTATAGTTAATGATTATAGAATTTGTGGCGATGAAGAATATCGATTGGGTTTAGAATTTAAGGTAAGATTTGATATTGTAAAACCTACCGAATCAGGTGAAGAGATATTTTATAAGCAGCCAGAATTAGCCTTAAGCAATAATACAAAAATACTAGAAGTCGAATTAATAAATCCATTTTCTGAATTAGAACAATTAGAGCAAGTATTAAAAACCTTAGGGGAAGTAGAAAGCAACACAGGCGTCAATAATCTAGAATAATTATTTAGTCTTTTGTAATATAACTTTTCTTGCTTAATTAGAAAAGTTATGTTACGTTAATTTATCCAAGAATAATAAAATAATTTAGGGTAAATGTTTGTTAAGTTATTGATCTTCACAATTCCTTATATCTTCTTTTCATCAATAGCTATTGCTGATCCTGAAATAGCTGAGTCTTTAAAATGTTCTAAACTTTTCCCTTATTTTGAAAAAAAATTTAATATCCCGTCTAACACGCTTCATTCAATTGCTTTAAAAGAGTCAGGTAAAAAACATAAAACTCGCAATCTTAGAGTAGTATGGCCTTGGACTGTTAATGTTGAGGGTAAAGGTTATTACTTTAATACTAAAAGAGAGGCAGTAAATTTTGTAAGAAAAGAAATTATAAGAGGGCGTGAAAGCATCGATGTTGGATGTATGCAGATTAATTTAAGGCATCATTTAGGGGCTTTTAACTCTCTTGATCAGGCATTTGAGCCGAATAATAATATTCGTTATGGTGCAGAATTTCTACGTTCAAAATATGATCAGCTTAAAAATTGGCATAAAGCTATAGCACATTATCATTCAGCTACTCATTCTTTGGGTTTTAAATATAAACAGGATGTAGTAAAAATAGCAAGCAATATGGCACTTTATAAAGCATCGTTGCATGGTTACTTAAATAATAGTGAGAATATTTTAGTAAATAAGGCTGTAGTCAGTAATAATAAAGTTCAGAAAAAGCCATTTTTTACTAGTAATAAAAGATATAAAAGTAGTATTATGGTCCCGATCCCAGTTAAAATTAACTAAATTTATGAATATTAGATCAATAATATGTTTTATAATATTAGTAAGTGCAGTAAAAATTAATGCCGATTTTAACGATATTCAAGTTACAGAAACTACTCAAGATATAGTAATAGAGCAAGAAACTATAAAATTGCCCTGGAGTGATTGCACCGAAATACATAAATTATTTGAAAGAAAATTTTCTTTTTCAGAAAAACAGGTTAAAAAAGAAAATAGAATTTATGAAGAATATAGAAAATTTTATTTAGATCATAATAATCCTAGCAATTTTTCTATGCAATTTAGTGAAAGAAAAACTGATGCTCAGAAAGTAGAGACATTAATTTCAGGTTTTTTAAAATTTTGTGAAGACAATTTTCAAACTAGTAATATTAAGCCCAATTCCTTAAGCTATCAAATTAAAAAACAACAAGAACAGTTGTTTAATAATATAAGAAGTGAAAATTATAAAATATATTATAAACAAAGATATTATAATAATGCTGTGTTACCCTCACATAATAAATAATTAATTACTCATTAATACTTGCATTTTGTATTTATTAATTTATTTTAATAAGCTCAATATAATAGGTAGGTATTATGTTTAGAAAATTTATGTTAGTAGCATTATTATGTGTCAATAGTTATAAAACTTTAGCAGAGGATAAGAAATCAGAGAGCGTACCAACTAAAATTTTGATAAATATTTCTAAAAATTATAATTGTAGTGATAGCGATTTAGTAGAAAAGCGAAAACAGCACATAAAAGAGAAAAAATTAAAACCTATCTATTCAGAACATTTTAAACAAGGCAGTGGATATTTAATATCAAACAAAGAAATTAGTTTATTTCAATTTGATTCTGAAAGGTCAAAAGAAATTTTGAGCGAAAATCCAAGTATAAAAATGCAAAAAAACTTTTAGAAGATATGCAGTTGAGGCTTCCAAAACAAAGCATTAAGAATAAGGAAAAGTTTTTAAAAGATATGCAGTTAAGACATCTGAATCCAAATATCATAAGAAATCAAGAAAATTTTTTACAGAATAATAGAAATGATATAAGTAGTTTTAATTATTTAATAGGCAACCTGAATTATATGAATTGAGATAACTATATCTTTAACAGAATAAAGCTAAAAAATTATCATAATAATACAGTAGTTAGAATTAAAAAGTGAAAATTATAAACTAAAGATATTATAATAATACCGTGTTACTTTCACGTAATAAATAATTAATCAGTCATTAATACTTGCATTCTAAGCTTATTAATTTATTTTAATAGAATCAATATAATCAGGTATGCCCTATGTTTGGAAAATTTATATTAGCATCATTATTATGTGTCAATAGTTATAAAATTTTAGCAGAAGATAAGAAGTTAGAGGATTTACCAGATAAAATTTTGGTAAATATTTCTGAAAATTATAATTGCAGTGACTCGTTAGTAAAAAATAAAAAACAAGATGCAGAAAAGAAAAAATTACAAATTTCATTACCTGATGATCAGATTCAAATTAAAGGTATCAGGGATAATTTTGAAATAGTAGAAAGAATTAGTGGTGATGATATTCATACTGCAAGAAAGAGAAAGCGTATTCAGGATCTCATAAATGGTGATACACCCGCTGTCATTAATTGGATGGTAGAAGAAAAAGCAATTTTAGAAAAGAAAATGAAAGAAAAATATAAAATAGATTGAGAGAATTATATATTCAATAGAGTAAATATAAAAAATAACCGCAATAATGCAGTAGTTGGAATTAGTAACAGCTTGTTTATAAAGCAGGCAGCAGACGATCTAATTGATCGTTTGAAAACGATCGATAAAAAATTTTCTGATATTTTAGAAATTTCTGCTAAGTGCGGTCATCTAACTAAGTTATTAAAGACTGTTTATAGGGGTACTAAAATTACTGCCGTCGATATGTCGGCTTTATTACTTGATTCATTCGAACATGATAATAAGTTATGTATTGATGAGGAGCATTTAGAATTTCCAGAAAATTCATTTGATTTAATAGTTTATTCCTTAGGCTTACACTCCATAAATGACGTACAGCGTTTTTTGTTTAATATAAGAAAGTTCCTAAAAAATGATGGTGTTTTTATCGGTAATTTTATTGGAGGTAGCAGTCTTCAAAATTTGCGTAAATCTCTAATAGAGCTTGAGATAGAAAGTAGCTCTCAACATTCTCCTCATATCTCGCCTTTTATTCATTTCGATCATGTTCCAATCTTATTATCACAAGCAGGCTTCAATGAAGTAATTGTTGATTATGAAAATATAGAGCTAAAATTTGATAATCCATTAGAATTAATGAGAGAAATAAAAAATATAGGCGAGTCAAATTCGTTAATTCTACGTCAAAATTATGCTATTTCTAAAAAAATGTATTCTTTGCTACAAAATTACAAAAATGGCTTTGAAGATAACATTACCTTAATTAGTTTTATTGCTTCACCTAGTAAAAATAGTATAAGATTAAAGTTGTTATAAGAACTAGAATGCTGTATTTTTAGGGTTTAGGGCGAGTTTTTCCTATGTCATCCCGTGGCCCCGCCACGGGAGACATTGCCCGTGTGGATCATTATCCCCCTGTCATCCCGTGATTTATTCACGGGATCCAGTTAAAAATACTAATAAAATTAGTAATTTTTATTATTTTCTGGATCTAGTTCCCAAGCCACAGGATGACATACAGTTATTGATAATATTTATAAGGTATATATGCAAGAATTTGATTTAGTAGTAATAGGAAGCGGTCCTGCTGGTTATACTGGTAGTATAAGAGCCGCACAACTAGGGTTAAAAGTAGCGTGCATTGAAAAAAATGATACGCTTGGTGGTACATGTCTAAATATAGGGTGTATACCTTCTAAAGCACTGCTTAATTCTTCTGAAAAATATGAAGAAGCTTTAAAGCATTTTGAGAATATTGGTATTAATGCGGAAGTAAAGCTAGATTTACAAAAAATGCTCGCTAATAAAGATAAAGTGGTTTCAGACCTTACAAAAGGCATAGAGGGTTTATTTGCTAAAAACAAAATTACCAGAATAAAAGGTGAAGCTAAAATTATATCCAATAATATTATTGAAGTAGGTGGTGAACAGATTTCGGCTAAAAATATCCTAATCGCTACCGGTTCTAGTGTAATAGAAATCCCAAATATTAAGATTGATGAAGAATTTATCGTCTCTTCGACCGGTGCTTTAAAGCTTTCAAAAGTGCCTGAAAATTTAATAGTAGTTGGCGGCGGTTATATTGGCTTAGAACTTGGCTCTGTTTGGAGGCGTTTGGGTTCTAAAGTAACAGTAATTGAATTTGCACCTAGTATTGTACCGATGCTTGATAAGGAAGTGGCTAGCCAGTTTATGAAGCTTCAACAGAAACAAGGTATAGAATTTAAGCTAAACACTAAAGTATTATCTGCGGAAGTAAAATCCGGTAAAGTTAACCTTACAATTGAGGAGGGTGGTAAAAGCTCTGTAATAACTTCGGATGTAGTACTTATGGCAGTCGGCAGAAAAGCTTACACGCAAAATTTAGGTCTTGAAGCTGTCGGCATTGCTACAGATAAACAAGGTAGAATTGAGATTAACGAGCATTTCCAAACTGTTGTACCAAATATTTACGCAGTTGGTGATGCTGTAAAAGGTGCTATGCTTGCACACAAGGCTGAAGAAGAGGCGATAGCTGCCACCGAAATTATGGCAGGGCAGGCGGGTCATGTAAATTACAACCTGATCCCAAGCGTAATATATACTTCCCCTGAAGTAGCAAGTGTTGGTGAAACTGAAGAGCAATTAAAAGAAAGAGGAGTTAACTATAAAGTAGGTAAGTTTCCGTTTTTAGCTAATAGTAGAGCAAGGGCAGTAGGTAGAACTGAAGGGATGGTGAAGATTCTTGCCGACAGTAAAACAGATAAGGTTTTAGGAGCTCATATTATCGGGGCTGATGCAGGAACTCTAATCGCCGAGCTTACGGCTTATATGGAATTCGGTGCAGCTGCGGAAGATATAGCAAGAACTTGCCACGCCCACCCAACTTTAAGCGAGGCAATCAAAGAAGCAGCTCTTGGTGTGGATAAAAGAACTATAAATATTTAATTGTCATCTAGTTGTTTGTGGTTCCAATGTTATTCCTGCGAAAACAGGAATCCAGTATAAAGCGAGATAAATTGAGCTTTTAATTTTAAAATTTGCTGTATTTATGCTTTTTTTCTGGATTCCTGCTTTCGCAGGAATGACATATAGGACATTTTTCGATCCACGCTGGCAATGCCGAATAAATCACGGGATGATAGAAAAACTGAATATATTTAAAAAATATGAAAATAATAAAAAAATTACCAATTATTATTTTACTCTCATTAGCAGCAAGTTTTAAAGTATTTGCTGAGCCTGACAATAATATTGAGCAAGCTTTTTTATATATAGACCAAAAAAATTGGTCGCAGGCAGAGCAGTTATCTAAGGAGTTAAATAACAAAGCTTTAACAAAAATTGTCCTTTCACAAAGATTTTTAGATAGCGATTATCCGAATAATAGCTTTGAGCAAGTAATTAAGTTTTTGTGCGATAATCCAAATTGGCCTCAAGGTAAGCTATTAGAAGAAAAAGCAGAAAGATACTTAAATAGCAATACAAATAAAAAAACCATTTTTGAATGGTTTAGTAAGCATCCGCCTCTTACTGGTAAAGGTTATAAATATTATGCGTTGGCTGCAAGTAGCTTAGTTAATGATCAAAAAATATTATTACCCATTATTAAAGATGCTTGGATATATGCAGATTTTAGCCCGGAAGAAGAACAAGCATATTATAGCAGATGGAAGAAATACTTAACCACAAATGATTATTTAGAGCGGATTGAAGAACATCTATGGAAAGGTGATACTAGATCAGCTGAGCAGTCACTAAAATATGTAGATCGTAATTATCAAAACTCCTTTAGAACCCAAATAGCTATTATAAATAAATCACCAAATGCTGAAAAGCTTTTCAGAAAAGTCCCTGAAAAATATTATACTTCTGGTCTGTTATATCGTTATTTAGATTCTAAGAAAAAGCAAAAACCAACTGGTGAAATTATTACTTTATTTAAGAAAGCAAAGAATAATCGTAAGCATTTTGCTAAATGGTGTCGCTTGCAGCTCTACTATGCTCGTGAGTTTATCGATTATAAAGATTTTGCTAATAGCTACAAAATAGCATCCTTGCCCTTTGCTACCTGTCCTGAAACGATAAGAGAGCAAGAGTGGATGGCTGGATGGTTGTCTCTAAGCTTTTTAAAGAAGCCTAATCAGGCATTAGCACATTTTAATAAATTTATCAAAATTGTTAAAACTCCGATTAGTTTAGCACGTGGGTATTATTGGTTAGGACGAAGTTATGAAGCAAAAGGAAATAAACAAACTGCTAAACAATTTTACGAACAGGCTGCTAAATACTCTTTTACCTTTTATGGTCAGGTAGCAAATATTGAGTTAAATAAAACTAATTTAGTATTGCCTTCTGTACCTATAGTTAGTAATGAAGAAAGAAAAACTATTGAAAATAAAGATATTATTAAAGCAATAAGATTATTAGTTAAATATAATAAAAATAAATTAGCTGTTATATATTCTAAAGCTGCTATTAAAGAGACTAAAAACCCTGCTGAAATTTTAGTAATCACAAATATTATTAAATCAACTAATAATGCTAATTATATGGTTGATGTTGCAAAAATTGCTGCTCAAAATAATATTTTCATTCCAAATTGTGCTTTCCCAACTCCTTATAATCTAGCAGGGCTTCCTATTGATCCTCATTTAGCTTATGGGATTATTAGGCAAGAATCTGTTTTTGATCATAAAGCGGTAAGTAGTGCAAATGCTATGGGCTTAATGCAGCTTATTGAAAAAACTGCTTGTGAAACCGCTAAATCTATAAGCCTAAAATGTAGTGTAGCAGATTTAACTAGGAATCCTGCATATAATATTAAACTTGGTACTCATCATTTTAAACAATTACTGGGCGATCATCGTGGATCTTACATTTTATCGATTGCCTCTTATAATGCTGGCAGTCATAATGTTGCAAAATGGATAGATAGATTTGGTGATCCAAGGAATATCAAAGATATGAGAAAAGTTATCGACTGGATGGAACTTATACCTTACCGAGAAACAAGAGATTATGTTCAAAGAGTTCTTGAGAATATTCAAATTTATCGTACAATTTTAAATAAAAATAATACATTCAAGTTTAAACAGGATTTGCACGCTTGTGATATATCAAAAAGTTAATTTATGTTAATGTTTTGTTTGACATAATCATAAAATATGAGTATGGTGCGGGTATGTAATTAGTAAATTAAGGAGAAAGTTATGCCAAAATTCTTAAAAAAAATAGAAAGAGAAGTAAAAAGAGTTAGGGATCAAGCAACAGAAGTGGTTAAGGAAGCCCGTAATGAATTAAGCAAGGATATAGCTTTTTATAAAGGGAAACTTTCAGCAATTGGAATAGGGTATGATGATGAACACGCTAACCTTAAAGTTCCATCTAGTGGGGAGAGTACTCAACCTTTTAAATGGAATTGGTTGACAAGCACTACTGGCAGCAATTCAGATCAAGTTGAGGCATTTAAGAAAATAATAGAAGTTTTGGAAGCTAAAAATAATCCAGATTTATATCAAAAGTTAGTATCTGAACTTAATGCTAATACTAAAAATGCACTTGATGATAATATTAAGCAATATAATATTACTGTACCGACACAGCAAACAAATGATCAAAAAGTAACGCTTATTAATGGTAAAGAAGTTGAATTTAAAAAATTCTTAGAGCTACTATATACAGGAAAGAAAGAAGAATTAACATTTTATTGGAATAAACTATCCAGTGAAGATAAGAAAAAATTATCACAGGAAATGACACTTACTGCCGCTTATAAACTTTTTAAAGATCAAATAGATTTTCAACAAGCAAATGATTTAGTTGCAACAATAACATCTCTTGATACTGATAGTAATATTCCTGATCTATTTAAAAGAGCATCTGATATGAATGAGCAGCAATTACATGAGCAAGAGGAAGTTCTAATGGGTGGTACAGAATATTCTTACTTAGATACAAGCTTTCAAGCTTAAGTAAAGGTCCTAGCGTAAGGCTTGCCTTACGTCGTCATTTTGAGGAAAAACTGGCGTTGTTGTAGGGCTTGGAAAATGTCCTGTATGTCATTCTTAGCAATGGCGGTAATCCAGAAAAAATGTCATACTGCGACTTGATCGCAGTATCTTAGAACACAGTTTGTAATGCAAGACCCCTCAGGTACAAGCCACGGGGTGACACTAAAGTTACTGGATTCCCCCCGTTGCTAAGAATGACATAAGAGCCATGCAACGAAGCCACTCCTAGCTAGGTATGACATAATAGTAAAACTCTAATAATAAATATCATGAAACTTAAAAATTTAATTTCATTAATATTAATATTTTCTTCATTATCAGCTTTTTCGCAAGCTACAATACCTCAATTATTAAAAAATATCCCAATTAATGTTGTTGCACCGGCTTCAGGTGCTGATAGCAAAACTTTATCTGATTTAAAAAATATCAAAACTCTTAACTTAAATATGCCGGCTAAATGTTTTAGCAAAGGTGATTTGCCATTTTTAGCAAGTACTGATGAGATAAGATTTAATTGTTTGAAAGATGCTTTATATAATGAATCTAGTAATATAGTATGGAGTTTAAGAGGCGGTTATGGTTCTGCAAGATTAATTCCTGATTTATTAAAACTTCCAAAACCAAATAAGGAAAAATTTTTTATAGGATATAGTGATATAACGGCTTTGCATCTTTTCTTATCGCAAGAATGGGGATGGAAAACAATACATGGTACTAATGTAGCTGGTTTGCTAAAACCTGAACAAGATCAAGGTAACTTTATAAAACTTGCTGAAATATTGCAAGGTAAAGTAAAACAAGCGGTCATAAATGATTTAGCAGCTCTTAACAATGTAGCCAAACCAACCGAACTTGTTAGCGGCAAGCTAACCGGTGGTAACCTAACTATGGTGTTAAGTAGTATAGGGACTAGATGGCAAATAAAAACCGCTGGTAAAATTCTTTTTTTAGAAGATATAAATGTAGCTCCTTATCAGTTAGATCGTGCTTTAATCCAATTAAAACAAGCTGGATTACTTGAAAATATTAAGGCTATAATATTTGGCACGTTTGATAAAGATTCTAAACTCACAATGTTAGTGCTGCGTAATTTTGCAAATAATTTAAAAGTACCGGTATTTAAAACTGATAGATTCGGTCATGAGAAAATTAATGATCCAATTATTTATAACACAGATAGTAAAATTATCGGTAATGGTGAAAAATTTAAGTTGATAATGGATTTGTGATAACTCCTATTGCTTTATACGCACAAATATACTAAAATAGGAAAATAGGAATTTTGTAAATAAAATATTATGATAGCAGAAAGTCACATAGAAACAATAAAGCAAGTTGGAGCTAACGGGCAGGTATCACTTGGGAAAAAATATGCTGGTAAGCAAATCCAAGTTTTAACGTTAATAGATGGTACTATAATAATTAAACCTGGTAAATTTATTCCTGATAATGAAATGTGGCTTTATAATAAAAATAACAATGAGATAATTGATAGAGCTATAAAATGGGCAGAAACAAATAAAAGGCATGAAAATTTTGATGAAATAGTAGATTTGGTACAAAATGACTAAAATATTACTAGATATGAATTATCCTGTTTTTCAAGAACAATTATTTAGTATAGAAAAACAAGAGCAACGTGCTTTACTTACTACTTTAAAGAAAATCAAACAATTAGAATGGGAAGAATTATATAAAGACAAAGGTATAAGGTGGGAATTAATTACCTCAAAAACAACGTCAAAAGGTAATAATATATATTCATTTAGATTTTCACAAAAATATCGTGGCACAGCATATAGAGATGGTAATTATCTTGTATTGCTTGCACTATTTCCTGATCATGATGGTGCTTATACCTAGTTAAATAGTGCGAAAGTCATTATGAAGAGAAGCACGTGTTTGTTGCATGGCTTCGATGTCATTCTCGCTTTCATCATAATAACAAATACTACCCCCTCAAATGCAAATAATCATTATATTTTGATAAATCCAAATCATAAACAAAGGACTTGTTTGTAACATAATATTCAAGCAGTCTTATTAATCCTTTTTTATGTTTTTCTAGTGTTTCCATGCTTAAACTTATTTCTGTTGTTTGTACATAAGGCTCGGTGCTGGTTATTTTTACATAGGCAATTGTTATACTCTTCTGCTTTGAAGAATTGGCTCTGCAAAACTTCGGGGAACTCACATGCTCACCTATTAAGTATAGGCTGCGCGTGTTTGCCCCTTGTTTTACATTCCAATTCTCCAAATCATTTGAGTATATATCATTCATAAATGGATTCCCGCTTTCGCGGGAATGACATAGGGGAGCGTAGGAATGAGATAGTATATTAAAGCCGTTTTCGAGTATCATTAAACTTTCTATAATAAGCTGTGGTGAAAGTCCTAGCTCTATTTCTTTTTTAGTTGGGATAGTACCAGTTTTATAATCTAATATAGTTATGCGGTTTGATTTACTGATTTCAATTCGGTCAGCTATACCAATTATTTTTATATTCTGTCCTGCTATATTTAAGTTCAGCTCTCCCTTAATTTCAAAATAAATTTTTTGACAATTTTTTCTGCGTTCCATATCAAATAGAATAAAAGCTTTACTCAGTAGTGTTAGTTTTGTTTGCCAAGTTTTCTTTGTATATGTCGGTAGAATAGTGCTATGTAAAATATTATTGCCAATATTTAGCAAAGCTTGCTGTTTATTAAGCATATTCTGCTGGTCATAATTTTTAGAATATTCTTCTAAAACTTTATGAATAAAGTTCCCAAAATCTGATATTTTTGGCTCTTCCCATATTTTATCTTGAGTCCGTAGCTTCAGGATTTTCTTAGCATAAAAACCATATGGATTTCTGATTAAAGTTTCTATATCCGTTACAGATAATATATTTGGGAAAAAAGTACTGTGTGCTGCTGGTTCTATGTCATTCCCGCGAAAGCGGGAATCTATTTTCTGGATTCCCGCTTTCGCGGGAATGACATAAGGACAAGTGGAGATGACATTTTGTAACTTTAAAAATAAATTACAAGGAGTGGATAATTTTCCGGCATATTTTTTTGCATTTAATATGATTACTTCTTCATTTTGTAATAATAAATCAAAGTAATTTGAATATATTTGGGGGTTAATTTCCTCATAATCTATGTTTAATATTTGCTTTGCTTCTTTGCTTAAATAAGGGTGAGTAGTGGTAGCAGCATCCCAATTATCGCTATTAAAATGTGGTAATATAACTAAATCGAAACGAGATAAAGCAAGTTCTTCAGGTGAGCCGATAACTATCTTAGATTCAATATTTTTATAATATTTAATGCTAGAAAGTAATAGAGTAAAAATTTTAGGAAAATCTTTTTTACTGGTGTTTATACTACCGCTAAACTCTATTAAATTATTTAAAAATTCTAATAGCTCAGCTCCTCCCTCTTTTTCCCAAATTTCTGGTAAAAGCTTTTCAGCTATTTCTTTAGAAATTACTAATATATCATTGATATTATAAGGTTTTGTAGCAAATAAAATATCTACTAAATTATGGCAATAAATTTTTAGTTCCTCACTATCAAATTGTAATTGTAGTAAATATTTTGGTGAAGATATAAAACGATTTTTACCTGACAATAATAACTCAAGTTTTTGAACATTAGTGCAGTTTATTAAAGAGTTTTTAAGTAGTAAAAATAAAAGTTTCAAATCAAAATTATTACATAATATATTAATGATAGATATTAGTAAGCTACTTACATTTGTTAGTTTTAGATCATTACCGATCAAATCTTCAAACACTAACTCATATTTATCTAAATAGTTACAATATATCCTTTTCAATTTATCGTTATTTGTAACAATAGCTATTTTTTTATCCGCATTCAGCTTACATATGTGAGCTATCTGCTCAGCTTCTTCATAAATATCCGTAGGTTCATAATAATATATATTATTGTGAGCTAGTTTTATCTCATTATATTTAATTATTTGCAGTTCTTCTTCATATTTTTTTAAGAAAGAATCAGGCTTAAATATGCCGGCTAATATTACCTTTTTACTGCTGTTTTTGGTTCTTGTTATCTCTTCCAAAAGCAATTTTAATTTATAATTATTACTGCTTTGTTTTTCATTTTTTTGCCATTTTAAAAAGCTATGTTCTAAGAATTTATAAATATTCTGCCAATATTCTGAATTATTGTAAGTCTCAATTAATTTTATATCGACATTATTATTTACTAAATCAGCAAATAGCTTATTTAAAATTCCGGCAGTTTTTAATGCTTCCTCAGGAGTAAAATCTAATTTTTTATATTCGGTAATTATTTTTGACAAAGTAAATAATTCTTCCATTTTAGACATATAATCTTCCGAAGAATCTTTTTTTGAAATAATAGCATTGAATGGGATAATAATAGGTAAATTCTGCACATTATAATTGCTAGTCAAAAGCTCTTTTAATTCGATGCAAGAACGACTATTTGGTAATATTATCTTGAGTTCTTTACGCAAATTATCCTTACCAAATTTACTTATAATAAATTCAGCAAAATCCTGTAAAAAAGAAATATTAGAAATCATAAATATCGTTTTTTATATCGAATATAGCATATTTAAAATCCAAGACAAATTTTATTAAAGCTCATATTTTATGGTAATTAGTTCTTGATTATTAATTTTTGTTAGCTATTATGAGGGCTATTATTAATTTAAGGATGATAGTATGACTAAAATACCGGATAATATAAGCCAAGATGCTTTTAAATATGTAATGGAAAATAAACCAAGTGAATTATTTGAATTAATAGCTATGAATCCAGGTTTGATTAATGAAAGATCACAAGAGAATCAAGATACATTATTTATGAGAGCTTGCAGATATCTTCATAAAGATATCATAGAAATATTATTAAATGAAGGAGCTAGCACTACCGATGTAAACACGCATGGAAATAATGTTATAATGTGTCTTTTCTATAGAGAAGATCAGCATAAGAAGCTGGAAGATATAAATGAGCATGATAAAAAAGCCGTTGCCATATTAGAATTATTTAAAGAAAAAAATATTCCAATTAACTGCTTTACTGGTCAAGATGCGGATAAAGATACGCCATTAATTGAAGCTGCAAGAGCTGCTTTGCCTCAATCTGTAAGTTTTATGCTTGATTATTTAGAAGAAAAAAGTTTGCTGAGAGATCAATTATTACATACAAATAAAGATAAAAAAAATGTGTTACAAATAGCACTAAAAGCAAAATTCTTTAACCATGAATTAATTCAAAAAACTTTAGTATTACTTAAGCCGGAAGAAATTATTAAAATTTTTATAGATGTTATAACTAAAATTAATAGCCCAACATTAGAAGAGAAAAAGGAATTATTATCTGTAGTAGAAGAATATTTACCTAAACTAGACACGAAGCAGGTAAAAAGTTTAGCAAAGAAAATCTTTCAAAAAAATTTATACAATGTATCTTGTGGCAGTGATAGTACTTTTCACCAAGAAAATTTACAAAAAGAATATGCCAGCGGAAATTTTGGAGTAAAAATTTTCAATAGTATCGATGTAGAGCTTATTGAATTACTTTATGTAGCGGGAGGAATTAATTTAAATGAATATAAAGAATTTATTGAATCTTTATATTCTACACAAGATCCTTATAAAAATGGATTTTGTAGTGCAGTAACCTTAGAATCTAATAAACAAAAGATGTTGAAAGTAATTAATGGCAGTCATACTTTATCTACTTTAGTACAAAACCCACAAAAATTAGAATATGAAGCAAGAAGTGTGGTAGATACAAAAGATTTAGCTTTAAAAAGATTTTGTTTTTTAATAGCAAATAACGATAAAATTGAAATATCCCAAAAATCCGAAGCAGGAATTTTATTAGACTTTGTTAATATTGCAAATAATTTTAAAGAATATCATTATGATATTTATGATAATTTTGAAAAATATCTATTAGCTGAATGTAAAACCCCTGAAAAATTAAAAAAAGTTTTGAATAATTATGGCAATAAAATAACTAAATTTATCAAGTTTGAGCCAAATTTAGTAAATAAGCTTAATAATATAATAAGTTCTTTTGAAGAAGATACAGATATATTAACTAATGAAATTAAAAAATTATTAAATCCGGATCTTATAAATGTATTACCGCGTAAGATATTTTTAAATTTTATTGATAATAAAGTAGAAAAAGAAATTGATCAAAAAGTTCAAGAATTTATTCAGGAAAATCTAAAGTTCTTCACTGTTCCGCATAAGATTGAAGTCCCTAACTATGAAAAATTAAACCAAGAGCAATTTAAATCTTCTATTGAGCATTATAAAAATAATCCGGAAAGTGTAATTCCGTATTTACCATTAATACTAATAGCAAATGATGAAAGAAATATTTCTAAACTAAGAAAGTTTTTAGATAATAAATACGTAAAGGTTAAATCAACTGTAGACACTTGTTTAAATGTTATTATAGATGGTCAAAAATATCTTAAAAGCTTAGAAGCAGCAGAATTTGATACAAGTGCAATAGTACAAGATTTACAAAATAATTTACCTATACTAACTGATAAAATACAAAAAGTATTAAATGATCCTGAAGTAGAAAAAGTTAAGAATATTAATACCTTATCTAAGGATGTAAATAAATTTTTAAATATTTCTCCTTTAACTTCATTATTTGAAGAATATAATAATAATTATCAAGCAATAAAGTCAGAAGTTAATGAAGCTGAAAAAGTTTTAGGGAATATTGGAATAGAATGGAGTTTTGATATTTAATTAATATAAAACTAGTACGAAATATAAAATTTATCTCGTACTAGCTTTAACAAATTCTTTAAATAAGGTCAAATCTATATTGCAATAAAATTATAAATATTAAGTCGCAGGTGCTACATCGCCTCCCATAGTTTCAACATTTTCTTCTTCATGAATAGTAGCTGTAGTATGTTGACGCTCAGAAGCAAGTTGTTGATTAGAGCCTGCGTATTCTTTCAAATAACTTTTTATTTCTTCATTGCTGAGTAATTTCACAGCATTAGTCATGTTATATTTATCTATAAACTCTTTCGGCATAGTTTCTTTAAGAGCTTCAGAAGCGTTATCTAATAAATAAGATGATAAAAAATCTAATATTTTATTACCTTTTTTAAATGACAAAAAACTTAATATAGATTTATTAACACTTTCAGCTAATAAACAAGTAACAATAATGCCATAATCATTTAATTTTTTGCACCATTCTTGAGTTTCGTTTATACCAAGATTTGGTTCTTTTATATGTGCTTTGGCAAATTTTACAGTTTGTAAAGCATATAATATTTGATTATATGTTTCGTCCATGGAAAATTTGGTTGGAGCTATTTTACAAGCTGATTTAACTTCTGATCTAACTTTTAATTCTTCTGCCAATTTTTTTATCTCATTAATAACAGGGTTTTGAGTATAGGAATTAAGACTAAGTATACTTGCTGAAAATTTACTTTTCATAACATTACCTATTAATAAGTTTTTAACATATTATTAATTACATATTAATTTTTATTAATAAATAAGTATTTTGTTTGGAAGATAAAATTATTATACCAAATGTGATAAATATAACACATTAACATACTTGTTTATTAACTTTTCATTTATTCGTGGTATATTTCTAAGTGGTGACCATTAATAAATATTTCAGCTTCTTTATGATTAGCTTCATGATCAAAATTTATTAATAACTCTTTTCCTGAGTTTTCATAAATTTCACCTGCTAATAACCTTTTATCAGCTCTAACCTTGATTTCAACAGCCTTTTCTTCAATAAATTTTACTCCATTTATACCATATTGATGATGTATTATTCCTTTCTCCATTGCTTTCTCAAAACGAGGCAATAAAGAACCAATTGATTTCTTCACTTTATCATCAATAATACTATAACAATCTTGTCCTTTATATTTACCAATATAAGTAGCTTCGGTACTTTTAACCTGACCTTTTCCTGGAATATTCCATGAAGTGGTATAATGAGTAATTTTCTGACTTAATATATGAAGCTGTTGTTCTTTTTTATCCTGATAATATTGATGAATTTTCTTAGCATCATATTGTGCAAGTAAACAATCTAAATCATCTATTTTTGTAGCTTCTTCAGAATCACCTATAAAGATTTCTTCTTGTTTTTCTTTACTTAATTGATTTACATATTTTTTAGCTTTTTCTATATCATTATTAAGTAAAGCAGCATTTATTCCAATTTCTAAAGTTTCTTCATTTTGGGGATGGAACTCTAAAACCTTTTCAACATTTTGTAAAACTTTTTGAACGTTTTTAGAAACTAGCTCACTTTTATCTTCTGCCATTAAAGAAGTATTGGCAGCATTAAGAACTTCAACTTTTTCTTCTTTTTTTAATTCCTCTGCATCATAAATTATAGAATCTGGATCAAGATAGCTTCTTAAGAGCGATAAATTTAACTTTTTACACTTCTCTATTTCATTTTCTTGAACTGTATTTAATATGTTGCGAACTATGTCAAATTGTTCTGTGTAAATAGCTACCGAGAGTGCTAATAATTTATCAATATCAGAATTTTTTTTGATTATTGTATTTAAATCTTTTGTAAAACGTGTTTTTTTACTAATTTTTTGATCAATTGAAAGAGCACTATATTTATAAAGATCATACATTTGAGTATGTTGAGGTTGTAAATCAGAGCGGTTAATATTCTCTAATTGGGAAGTAGTAATATTTGTTAAATTTCTGCCTAATTTTAGTAGATCTTTAAGACTAGATTCCGGCATTTGATTTAATAATGCTTCTATACTATCATCAGCATCATAATAACTATAAATACCCCATAAATTATAATTAATAGTTTGTATAATATATTTATCCGTAGTTGGTAATTTGTCTAAAGCATTCTTATAGCACTCTACAGCATATTCTCTCTGCCCATTTCTATGATTAAGATAACCTAATTTATAGTAACACCAACCTATATCTTGGTTTTTTGGTTTATCATCTATAGTGATATTATAAAGTACTGTTGTAAGCAATTCTTCAGCTTCGTTTGAATGGTTATTATTAATTAATATATCTGTAAGTTCTGCCGTAATATTAAAATAATGCTTTAAGTGAGAGGTTAGATCTATGATAATTTTAATTTGATGTTCAACAGACATAAACTTGTTTACTAATTCAAACAAAATAGTCGTATATTTTTTATGGTTGGCATATTCTTGTTGAGAGAATATCGAATCTAAATTTGTTCTTGCATTTGAAAATATATCGGTAAATAATTTTTCTGCTACTTCATAGTGATTATTCTCTATGCTACACTCTAATGCCATTTTCATTATTTCAAGCTGTGAGAAAATACTTTTTATAGAATTATCCGTTTCAGTTTTTGCACTTTTAGAAAATTTTTCAGTATAGGCAACATTATTTACTAAAAAGGTAACGTCTCCATTAGATTTTTGCTCAGGATGATATTTTCTTAACACTTCCTTTAGTGCTTTATGTTCTTGAATATTTTTATATTCATAATTATTAAATAAAATTTTTAACACAAAAAATTTCATATTCTTATTTGTGTTAATAGGAATTTTTTTTACTGCTGAACTGTTACCACTTAAAAAATTCAAAATATTTATTATTATCTCTGCTCCAGCTTCTATAGAACCTTTCATATTTGAAAGTTTTGACCATGCATTATCTTGTAAAATTATAGGAAGAGCCGGTACAAATTTTAGTACCTTATCTTTATCTAAGGCTATAAAATTAAATTTTAATTCAGTAGGAGATTTAGACTTTTTCATAATAAATACTTAATATAAATTAAGCGTAAATTATAAAATAAATTTAATAAATTGTAAAGTAAGTATTAATTTTTTAAATAGGAATTAATTAGATTACAGAAAAACTAGGGTGGTAATTTTTTAGTGTTATGTTGTAGCGGTGATATTAGGTATATTGTTTGTTATTCCGGCTTAAGGCTTGCTTGCATGGATCGGAAAACGCCTTGGATGTCATTCCCGCGGAGGCGGGAGAATCCAGGGTAAAGCGAGATACCTAAGCTTTTAGTTTTAAAAACTTGTTTTATTTATGTTTTTTTATTACTGGATTCCCGCCTACGCGGGAATAACATGACTCCGTGAACAAGCCACGGGAGGCATTGTTGTGTGGATGCCAAGTCGTCATTGCGAGCGGTCGAAGACCGCGTGACAATCTCAGGAAATAATGATGAGATTGCTTCGTCAAAACTTAAAGTTTTTCCTCGCAATGACGAGAAAATGATCTACGCAACAATGCCTCTATGACTCCTCGCAATGACGGGAAAACGATTTACGCAGACATTGACACTGAGGTGTTAGAAGTCCATGCCACCCATTCCGCCCATGCCACCCATACCGCCACGCATTGGCATTGGGTTTTCTTTATCTTCAGGCTCATCAACAATTAATGTTTCCGTAGTGATAATTAACGAAGCAACAGAAGCTGCATCTTGTAGAGCAGTACGCACTACTTTAGCAGGGTCAATAATTCCCGCTTTAATCATATCAACATATTGCATATCTTGAGCGTTAAAGCCGAAATTCTTGTCTTTATGCTCTAATAATTTACCAACTACTACACCGCCATTCTCGCCAGCATTTTCAACGATTTGTTTTATTGGATCTTTTAAAGCTTCGATTACTAACTCAATACCTGCTTGTTGGTCTTTATTGTCTACTTTCAGATTTTTTAAAGCTTGTGAAGCATGTAGTAATGTCACACCGCCACCAGCAACAACGCCTTCTTCAACAGCAGCACGTGTTGCAGCAAGTGCATCCTCAACACGATCTTTACGCTCTTTTACTTCAACTTCAGTAGCACCGCCAACTTTAAGTACAGCAACACCGCCAGAAAGTTTAGCTAAACGCTCTTGTAGTTTTTCTTTATCATAGTCAGAAGTAGTTTCAGCGATATGTGATTTAATTTGTAATACTCTCTCTTCGATATTTTTCTTATCGCCGCTACCGTCAACAATTACAGTATTTTCTTTAGAGATTGTAACTCTTTTTGCATGACCTAAACTTTTAAGGCTAACATTTTCAAGCTTCATACCTAGATCTTCGGTTATAAGCTCACCATTAGTTAGAATAGCAATATCTTCCATCATCGCTTTTCTTCTATCACCAAAACCTGGAGCTTTTACAGCTGCAACCTTTAAACCGCCACGTAATCTATTTACTACTAAAGTTGCAAGAGCTTCACCCTCAACATCTTCAGCAATAATTAATAATGGACGAGAAGATTGCACTACCGCCTCAAGGATAGGTAGCATTGGTTGTAAGTTTGATAGTTTTTTCTCAAATAATAAGATGTAAGGATTTTCAAGTTCAGCAACCATTTTTTCAGAATTTGTTACAAAATATGGTGATAAATAACCTCTATCAAACATCATACCTTTAACTACTTCAACATCAAAGCTGAAATTCTTTGCTTCTTCAACAGTTATTACGCCTTCTTTGCCAACTTCTTCCATCGCTTTAGCAATTTTCTCACCGATTTCTTTATCACCATTTGAGGATATAGTACCAACTTGTGCTATTTCTTCTTGGCTATCGATTTTTTTACTAGCTTTTTTAATTTCTTCTAATACTGTATTTACCGCTAAATCCATACCACGTTTTAAATCCATTGGATTATAACCAGCAGCAACAAGCTTGTTACCCTCACGTGCTAAAGCTCTAGCAAGAACAGTTGCGGTAGTTGTTCCATCACCTGCAACTTCAGCAGCTTTAGTAGCGGCTGACTTTAACAGCTGAGCCCCAGCATTTCTAATTTTGTCTTTTAATTCAATAGATTTTGCAACAGTAACACCATCTTTAGTAATTTTTGGTGCTCCAAATGATTGCTCGATAAGTACGTTTCTGCCTTTTGGACCTAAAGTAACTTTTACTGCATCAGCTAAAATATCAATACCTTCTAGCATTTGCTCACGTGCTTTTGAGCCGTGCTTAATAAGTTTTGTTGCCATATTTAAATTCTCCTTAAAACAAATAATTAATTAATAATACCAAATACATCGCTTTCTTTCATTACGATGAGATCTTCACCCTTGACTTTAATTTCAGTACCAGCCCATTTACCATATAGAACTTTATCACCTACTTTTAACTCTAAAGGATGCACTTCGCCTTTTTCATTACGAACGCCTTTGCCAACTGCTACGACTTCACCTTGCATTGGTTTTTCTTTAGCAGTATCCGGAATAATAATTCCACCTTTAGTTTTTTCTTCATGTTCGATAGGCTTTATTGCAATTCTATCGTATAATGGTTTAAAAGACATTTTAACCTCCAAATTATATAAATATTTTAAATGTACATACTATATATATTTTATTTTCATTAGTTCAAGAGGTAAAAATAAAAATTTTTTAGTTACTGGTTTAAGGCTAAAATTTATTTGCTTAATTACTTGAGATTTAATATTGCAAGTAATTTTAATTAATTATAATACACCTCTCAACCTTTAGTCTTTAATTGGTTGAATTAAGCAAAAGCTTATAATCTTTATAATAAGATAAATAATAATTTTATTTTGAAATCGGACGAGAAAATGACCTCAAACCTTGATTTCTACAACTTTTCTTTATAATAGCAATTATAAAAATTGATTTGCTACTGCTAATAAATTAAGGAGGTAGTGTTGTTTCAAAAAGTGATTAAACATTTAAGTCATAATTTATCTAAACATGATATTACCGCTAAAATAACAGGTAGAATTAAACATCCCGTATCAATTTTATATAAATTGTATCGTAAGGGGATAAAAATAGAACAATTAACTGATATCTTCGCAATTAGGATAGTGGTATTAGATGAAGAAAAATGCTATAAAACTTTAAAAATAGTACATAATTTATATGAGTATGAAAAAGATAAGCTAAAAAATTATATTGATAATCCTAAACCAAATGGTTACCAATCTTTACATACTGTTATTATAACTGAAGATCAATATAGAATAGAAATACAGATACGCGATGAAAATATGCATTATCATGCCGAAAGCGGCGGAGCAGCACATTGGAGGTATAAAAGAGATTTAATTAACGCATTAAAATTTTAACTCGTTATTTAAATTCATTTTGAGAATCTAAAATAGAGTTTTTAAAATTTGTTGTATTAAGTAAGTCGTTTTGTTCACCTTTTGAAGGGAAATTTTGTTCTATAAAATTAACACACACATTTAATAATTGTTGCTCTATTGTTCTTATCTCAAGATATGCAGCTATAAGTAAAAAGCTTTCTATAGTTTCTTTGACTGTTTTTAAAGCTTTGTCAGGAGATTTAGTATTTATGGTTTGTAAATTATGTAGACGATCAAATACTTTGATAAGTGCTATATCATATTTTTTTTCTTGAATTAATAAATTTAACATTTCACCAGGGCTTATTTTCCCATGCGGTTTAATTCTTGTTAAGCGTTCTACATTATCTGCAATGTCTTTATCAAAAATTTTGCTAATATCCTCATGTGTTAAATGAGTATCTTCTATTGTGTCATGAAGCAGAGCAACGATTATCATATAAGATTTGTAAAGCTTTGGTGCTTCATGAGCTGCAAATTCAGCTAACATTATTGCTACTTCTATTGGATGTGTATAATAAGGCTCGCCTGATTGACGCATTTGCCCCTCGTGATACTTACGAGCATAGTAAAGTCCTTTTTCGATTTCTTTAATATCTATAGGATTTTTTGTTGTGATGTTTAATTCTTGAATTTTATCAATTAGTTTCTTGCCATAATCGCAAGCTTCAAATTTATTCTGCCAAATGTTAATATCTTCCATAACTCTAATAACTTATATAATTTTAATCTTTAATGTATACCTACTTAAATTACTATATTTTTTTAGGAAAATTAATAGTATTTTAAAAAGATATTATCTTTTGTATCAAAAAATTTTATTTTTGGGTAAAGATAGCGATATAATTTACATTTAGGCATGATTTTATTTAAATTATAACTTGTCATTAAATCTTCTACTGCCATTTCTTTTCTAGATTTTCTACTAAAGATATTTTTACCGGTAGGTGTGATTTTTTTACATTGTAAAATAACAATTTAATTAATTTTTATTAACATAATAAATAGTATATATGTATTCAATATTTACTGCTAATTTCAATAAAATATAAACTTAATTAATAAATCTTAATTTTCTATAATATAATTTCTTATAATGTCGTATAATTTTTCAATTATTTAGTTTATAATTTCTTGTTTAGCATCAAAAATTTTAGTAATCATATAATTATAAAGATAGTTTTGTTATTCAATCTATCTTTAATTTCAAATTAATAAATTATATGGAGGTTATTATGCCATTACATTATATGATTACGGCAAAATGGGGAAAAGACAAAGCTGAGTGGTTTATTCCTTTAGATATTACAATTAGAAATAATACTGAGCTGGATGTAAATTCTCCTACGATCGGTTTTAATGTTAGTAATATACCAAATATAAGTGGTGAAATTAGAGCATATACAGGTTTTGCTCAACAAACATTTACTGGACCTGTAATTAAAGGAAGTTTGTCAGAGCATATGGCACTATTAAAAGCTAAAAGTTCTACAACTTTAACTTTTGGTGTTAATTTTTCTAGTATTTCTATTTATCCTACATTACCTACTGATTTTACCTTTAATGGTGAGCCTATTGTAATACCTGATGATCATACTCCTCCAACTAAAGTAGAAGATATAGTAACAGCTGCTTCTGGTCCTACAAGTTTCTCTTTAAACTGGACTCCAAGTATAGATGAAGAAACAGGTGTTGATAAATATATAGTAAAATATAGAGCAACTAATGAAACAACGGATCATGAAGCAAGTACCACAACTAACAGTATATCTTTAAAAAATTTGGCTGCTAATACAAAATATCAAGTTAATATTTCAGCAGTTGACTTTGCGGGTAATGCTTCTGCTTCTAGTGCATATTATGCTTCTACAGATGAAGCTTTAAAAGGTCCTGCAAAATGGAATACTGGTAATTGGATTAAAGGTTCTCCTTTTGTTGATTCAACTGCTTGGCCAACTCCTCCTATTGATAAATGGGCTGCAGAATATAATTTAAAAGGTTATTTCTTAGGATTTATTACAGCTGCATTTGATACTGCTAGTGGAAGCCATAAAGCTTGCTGGGGCGGTAATTTAAAAATGTATGATGGTATTGATAATCAAGAATATGATGGTGACGTAACAATCTCTAACTATTACAAAACATATATTAATGGTATTAGAAAAAATGGCGGTGATGTAATTTTATCTTTTGGTGGTGCATCAAATGAACCAATAGAAGCTCCAATATCAGACGTTAAGAAAATTGTTGATATTTATTTAAAAGCTATTACAAATTATGGGTTAACTTTAATTGATTTTGACTTTGAAGGTGGTTTCTTAGGTCATACAGATGCTTTAGATAGACATATTGCAGCCATAACCGAAGTAATTAAAGCAAAACCTGATATAAAAATTTCTTATACCTTACCTGTAGACGGGGCTCCTGGCTTAATGGGCTTTAATGGAAACGGTACCACATTCCTTAAAAAATTACATGAAGCAGGAATCACACCATCACTTGTTAATGGTATGTCTATGGAATTTGGTCAAGGTTCAAATGCTAATCTGTTTGAGTGTGCTAGACTTTCTCTTGAAGGTGATGCTGCTAACGATACAGATGGTAGCAAAAAAGGTGCAATCAAACAGCTTTCAGAAATTTGGACAAACTTAACTCCAAAAGAACTTTATGCAATGACTGGTTTATGTACTATGTTTGGCAAACACCTAAATGGAAAAGTCAATACTGTTGCAGATCAAAGAGAAATCAATAAATATTTTGTTGGTGATAAAGGTCTTGGAAATGTCAGCGGTTGGGATGCTTCAATAGATAGTGATCCTGCAAAAGGTGGCGGTGGTTATAATGTTGGTGATTATAGTAAAGCTGTTGCTGACTATAATCCTGAATTATTAGGAAGTCATGTTGTTACAGACGCTCACTAAACCTTAAAATAATACAGTTGGTTAACTTAAACTTGCTTACAATTTAAGCTTTTGCATGCAAATCTAACTTAATTAGCTAGCCGTAATGCCTTAAATCTTAAGGCATTACTTCCCCTCCTTTTTTTCAGAGATAGTAATCCTTACTATTTCTGAAAGTTTTTTTCAAATAACAAGTATACTTTTTTCAAAATTAATATTTCATCTTTTCTTTAAAAGAAGATTATAATATGTAGATATCTTCTATGTTGTATTTTTAACAATACATATTACAACTAAATTAACTTTTATTAATATTCAGACCATACATTTTCTCATCAATAATCCCAGTGCTTTAGTAAAATTTATAAAATAATTAACTAATCTTAACTAATTATTTATAATATTATAATATGTATTTCCTTGAATAATGGAGAAACCTCAGTAACTATTTTATTCATAAAAATAAATTTAAATTAAGTTTATTTTTATATAAATGCTAATTTATATAAATTTTTTAATTCAAATAAAGGTTAAGTTATGTCGAAAGAGAAAATTAATGATAATATCGAAACAACAGCAAAAGATGAAATAGCTAGAGATGTTAGAGCTGATGAAAACAAAAGTGAGGGGTTGTAGCTCCTGCATTAAGTCCTGAAACAATAGCAGTTATTGAGAAAGAGCTTAACTCATTAATAGAAAGTGAGCAGGTTGGTGATAAGCCTGAAGCTGAAAAGCTTGCTGATGCTTCTATGGTGATTTCATCTGAAACTGGTGAGGAAATAAGTAGTTTACAAGCTTCTGATGAAGTTGAAGCATTGGGTGACGTAGTACGCAGTACTGAAATTGCAGAATAATTGAAGTCTTATATGTGATTTGTCATTGCGAGGAAAATTACGAAGTAATTGACGAAGCAAGGAGGTATAAAAAATACTAACTTATAGCATTTTTTAACTAGATTGTCACGCTCATTTCATTCGCTCGCAATGACTAATTGGTATCCACGTAATAATACCATCACGGGGTGATAACAATAAAATCGAGCCATGCAACAATGTCCTTTAATTCTTGCAATGACTATTTCGCTATACTCAATCATAATAAAATTTAAAAATACCAATTATGTCAGAATATGTTTCTAATGAATATAATATTAAAGAAAAACAAGATGATGAAAATATATTGGGTCAATTAAAAGATTTAGAAGAAGAAACAAATGAAAAATATGAAGTTAGTATAGTGGGTGATATAAGGGTGAGATTTCCTTACCCCTATCAATAAACTTCTTTTCTTTGAAAAGTAGTATTTCATACTCCTTTCCAAAGAAGCTTTAAATAATGGGTATACAAGGTGAAAAGCGGTTTCCACCTTGTATACAATTTTAATTTATATATTTTATTAGTTTATAGAGTATATTTTTCTGAAATAAAACCTTTTTGAATATAGCTAGGTAATTTTGATAATTCTTGTTTTAGTTCGTTATCTACGCCGTTAGCCTCAAATTTACGATCAACTAGAAAGATCATAGGCTTAGTGTTGTGATTATAGAAAAAATCAAAATTTGGTTTGTTGTCAAAGTATCGATACACTCGAGGAAAGTGATAAGCATGTGTAATAATGGCAATTTCAGCATTATTTAAATCAATATTACCATCTTCATGTTCTTTATATAAAGTTTTAAACTGTCCGCCAGTGTTAGCCTGATTTTTCGGTAATGCAAAAATATAAAAATTCTCTTTTGGATAATCTTTAATTTGATTATTATTGAGAACTTCTTTTAATAAACCGTTATCATAAGCTCCGCCATTAAATAGAATTATCGGTCCATGCTCCTTTAATTCTTGATAAGTCAAATCAGATATTTGCTTATTAAGCTTTTTAGCAGCTACTTCTCTTGCAATTTCAATACCAAGTCTCATTCTATTATAGCTATCTTCTTTATCTACAGCCTCTATATTTTGGGTATGAGAAATAATAGGCATTTTGTTATAAGAATGTCTTGCTGATAAAACCCATACATATTTTATATCTTTGTCTATTTGGGGATTTTCGGTTACATAAATATTTTGTATCTCTGAAATGAAACTCTTACGTACCTGTTTATTATTAACCTCTAAATTATTAAGATCAGTTATCATTTGCTCAAAATGCCGATCTTGAGTAATTTTTTGATAATGCTGAAATCCTAGAACTGAAACTATAGCTATAATAATTACAGAAATAGCTATATTAAAATTTTTGCAGCTTTTCATATTGTGATAAAAATTAGGTTGAAATATGGGAGAGACATATCACGGCTTAATCGTAATATCAAGCAAAATAACTTTTGGTAACTGGTATTACTATTTTCCGTCATTGCGAGGAAATTACGGAGTAATTGACGAAGCAATCCAGAAAAAATAATATTAGTATTTTTAACTGGATTGCCGCGTCGATGCTACGCATCTCCTCGCAATAACGGAAAAATTGATCCATTTTATCTCCTACCGCCCGCATTCATGGCTAGGCTTGCTGAGACAAATTCTTCGAGATCGCCATCAAGTACGCCCTTAGTGTCAGAAGTTTCGTAATCGGTGCGTAGATCTTTCACCATTTGATATGGCTGTAAGACGTAAGATCTAATTTGATGCCCCCAACTATTATCCGTCTTGGCCGCATTCTGCTCGTTAACACTATCAGTGCGTTTTTGCATTTCAAGCTCATAGAGTTTAGCTTGCAGCATTTTCATAGCCTGAGCTTTATTTTTATGTTGCGATCTGTCGCTTTGGCATTGTGTAACAGTGCCTGTAGGTATATGGGTGATGCGTACCGCTGAATCGGTGGTATTAACGTGTTGTCCTCCCGCTCCTGATGCTCTAAAAGTATCGATCCTTAAATCTTTATCCTCAATGGTAATTGCTATATTGTCGTCAATTTCCGGATAGACCCAGCTACTTGCAAAGCTAGTCATGCGTTTACCTGCCGCATTAAACGGCGAAATACGTACCAACCTATGCACGCCTGCTTCAGTTTTAAGCCAGCCATAAGCACGTTTGCCGATTATCCTAATCGTGCATGATTTTATGCCTGATTCTTCGCCGTTAATCATATTGATGATTTCAGTTTTGAAGCCTAATCTTTCGGCAAAACGTAAATACATACGCATCATGATAGAAGCCCAGTCGTGACTTTCAGTTCCTCCCGCTCCGGCATTTATTTCTAAAAAGCAGTTATTATTATCTGCTTCGCCTGAAAACAAACACTCAGTTTCAAATTTTGCGGCAATAGTGCTTAAATTTTGTAAATCTTTCTCAACTTGCTGCATTATCTCAAGATCATTTTCAGCTTCAGCCATTTCTTCAAGCTCTAATGCATCTTTTAGATTAGACTTAATTTTATTATAAGCTCCTAATTGTTCTTCTAGATTGCTTTTTTCTCGTAGTAATTTTTGAGCATTAGCCTGATCATTCCATAGATCGGGACTAGCCGCTAATTCCTCTAACGCTACTAGTCTAGCTGATGACGTTTCGACGTCAAAGTGACCTCCGAAGCAGTTCTAAAGACTGCTCGATTTTCTTAACGTAATTCTCTATTTCTGCTCGCATTATTTTTTCCTGTTATATATTTTAGTTTTGTTATATTATATGTCATTCCCGCAAAAGTGGGAATCCAGCATAAAGCGAGACAAAGCGAGCTTTTAGCTTTAGAAACTTGTTGTGTTTATGCTTTTTTTCTGGATTCCCGCTTTTGCGGGAATGACATAGAGGGCGTGCAATAATACCGTGCCTTTGTGAGATGGTAATGACCCCAATAAACAAACGCAAATTATATCACAATAATTATGAATAATCAAAAATATATAAGGAACTTCTCAATAATCGCTCATATCGATCACGGCAAATCTACTTTGGCTGACCGTTTAATTGAATATTGCGGCGGCTTGCAGGCAAGAGAAATGAGCCAGCAAGTACTAGATTCAATGGATATTGAAAAGGAGCGGGGTATAACGATTAAAGCCCAAACTGTACGGCTTGTATATAAAGCTAAAGACGGCAACACATATTATTTAAATTTGATGGATACCCCTGGTCATGTCGATTTCGCTTATGAGGTTAGTAGATCACTCGCAGCCTGTGAGGGTTCATTATTAGTAGTTGATAGTACGCAAGGGGTAGAGGCACAAACTCTTGCCAATGTTTATCAGGCAATTGAGAATAATCATGAAATAGTGCCGGTACTGAATAAGATTGATCTTCCGGCGTCAGAACCTGAGCAGGTAAAGCAGCAAATAGAGGATATAATTGGGATTGATGCAAGTGAGGCAGTACTGATTTCTGCCAAAAGTGGTATAGGTATTGACTTAGTTTTAGAAGCGATCGTAAATAAGTTGCCTCCACCGAAAGAGAGTAGTACAGATATTTTAAAAGCATTGCTTGTTGATAGTTGGTATGACCCGTATCTTGGTGTGGTTATTTTAGTGCGTGTTATTGACGGATCATTACGTAAAAATATGAAAGTCAAAATGATGGCGACAAATTCGGTTTATACAATAGAAAATGTCGGATATTTCACTCCTAAAAAACATATTTCGGATGTTCTGTATGCAGGGGAAATCGGCTTTTTCACTGCTTCTATAAAGCAGGTAGCAGATTGTAAGGTTGGAGATACTATTACCGATGAGAAAAAACCTTGCCTTGAAGCTTTACCAGGTTTTAAACCAAACTTGCCGGTAGTATTCTGCGGGCTTTATCCGACGGATAGTGCCGAATTTGAGCATTTAAAGGATTCGCTGGCAAAACTTCGTCTTAACGATGCAAGTTTTGAGTATGAAATGGAAAGCTCATCAGCTCTAGGGGTTGGTTTCAGGTGTGGTTTTTTAGGGTTGCTACATTTAGAGATCATACAGGAACGTTTAAGTAGGGAGTTTGATTTAGATTTAATTACTACCGCTCCAAGCGTGGTGTATAAAATTCATATGCGTGAGGGTGAAGTGCTAGAGATTCACAACCCAGCTGATTTACCTGATCTGCAAAAAATCGACTCAATGGAAGAACCTTGGATTAAAGCAACTATAATGGTACCTGATGAGTTTTTAGGTGCGGTATTATCGCTTTGCACTGAAAAAAGAGGAATTCAGTTAGATCACAACTATATAGCAAATAGGGCAAAAGTAGTATATAAATTGCCACTAAATGAGATAGTATATGATTTTTATGATCGGTTAAAAAGTTGCTCAAAAGGTTATGCAAGTTTTGAATGGCAAATGGATACATACGAACCTTCCGAACTTGTTAAGCTTGGGATTTTAGTTAACGGCGAGGCGGTTGATGCGTTATCGACAATTGTGCATCGCTCACGTGCTGAGCAAAGGGGTAGGGCGTTATGTGTAAGGCTAAAGGATTTAATACCGAGACAGCAAATTGATATTGCAATTCAAGCAAGTATCGGCAGCCGTATTATTGCCCGTGAGACTATTAAGGCATTGCGTAAAGATGTTTTATCCAAATGTTATGGCGGTGATATAACTCGTAAGCGTAAGCTGCTCGAGAAACAAAAAGCCGGTAAGAAGAGAATGAGGCAGTACGGCAATATCGACATCCCACAATCTGCCTTTATTGCTGCATTAAAAATAGGGGATGAATAATTTTTAATGTCATTCCTGCTTAAGACTTGCTTGCGTGGATCAGTTTTTCTGTTATTGCGAGAAAATTACGAAGTAATTGACGAAGCAATCCAGTTAAAAAATGCTAATTTATAGCATTTTTTATTATTTTTTCTAGATTGCCACGCGGTCTTCGACCGCTCGCAATGACGACTTAGTATCCACGCAACAAAGCCTTCCTGCGTAGGCGGGAATGACCTGCGGTTATTAGGGTAAAAGATTAGACACTAACTATTAAAAAGCTCGGATTTAACTATATCCGTTTCGCCACCTAAAGTAGTAGGATTTTTCTCAATAATTTCTTCAAGAGAAAAGAATACAGATTTAGAAGAAGTATCCACTAATTTAGAACCTTTTTTAGATGGTTGATTAGTTTCAGCAGAATCCGAAATATACCCCTCATCTTTAAAATCACTTTTATTAATTACTTTCATATCTTCTATTATCTCTTCTTTCAGTTTATTTATAGCTTCTGTATAACTTTTAAATTTTGAAGTATCAGCTTCATATTGAATTAATAGTTTGCATATAGCTTTATATGTATCATTTTTTGGCTCATCCATAAGTGCGGATAATGCTATAAGAATTACTGTGCCTCTTTCTAAAAATTCAGCATTAGGATTACCGCCATGCTCTAATAAAAATTTAAGTGTTTCTACATAATTAGATAAGTCTTTTTTTGTTTCAGAATTCGAACTTTTGCAATAAGTGGGATCATTAGCTGGTATTGCAGCATTTACTAATAAAGCAACAAGATCTTCTAAATAATCATCGTGAGCTGTTGCACCATATTCGAATAGCTTTTCTAAAATTTCTACATTACCTTTTAGTATTGCGGATATAATACCTTGAGATGCGATAGCACCATTTTTTAGGAGATAATTTATTACGTCAATATGTTCTCCCATGGTGGCAATACTTAATATAGCCCCTCCATGTAAAGGATTATTAATTGTAGTATTAACATCAAAATTTTTTTCTTCAATAAAATATTGAACTAAATTTAAACGACCTTTATGAACTGCTTTATAAAGATACTCATCAGGAAGTTCTGATGAAGATAAGGAAATTAATGTTTTAATTTCTTCTAGGGTATATTCATGACCTATTGCAAAATAAATAGCTTCATTTATATCAACTTTTTTTGCTAATAACTCTGTTATTATTTTTTCATCTTTTAGCTTAATCGCTCTATTTAATGCTGTTCCATGTTTAGGATCAACATAGTTGATTTGATTGGTTTTTATAAGTTTTTGAATATCGGCTTTTAAAATTTGTTTTTTAGTTTTAAAAAAATTTCCTAGAGCTAAAGAGGAGGATTTTTTCATGATAATTTACCTTAATTAATTTATAGCGGGCGTACTATAAAGCAAAAAAGGTAAATTATCAATATAAAATATTAACTAAATATTAAAGAATTAACTATCAGTTTACTTTCTTAATCTTTAGTTGTAGTTTGTGGTTTTCTAACTCGATTTCGCTAGAATGATCAGGGGTGAAATCTTTAGCAAATTCACCTAAGGTTTGTTCTTTAATAAACTCACCATAAATATCGATTATTTTTGGTAAATCTATATCAATCAAAATCTTATCTGTTATAGCAAAATCGGCATTTTTTCGAGCTTGTTGTATAAAGCGTACAATATCACGAGCTATTCCTTCGTCTATTAACTCAGAGGTCAGCTCTAAATCAAGTATTAGCAGGCTGCTATTATGGGCAAAGCTGCTAGCCCCTTTAATATGCGAATGAGGTTCTAAGATTAGCTTATATTCATCGCTATTTAAGGTCTCATTACAGATTCTCAAGCCGCCGGAAGTTGCTTCCCATTCATTCTTTTTAGAGGCAGCTATGATATCTTTCATTTTAGCCGGTAGACGCTTACCAAGTAACGGAAAATTAATCGATAATTTTTTAACTGCATAATTTTCTAAATCATCACGATAAATTACTGATTTAACATTGATTTCGTCTTTAATCAAATCTTCAAAATCTTTTAGTTTATTGTTGTTTTTACTGATGATAGTTATGCTTGCGAGTGGTTGCCTTACACGTGCGTTTTCGCTACTTCTGATGAATAAGCTGTTACTGCAAATATCTAATACAGTATCCATAGTATCCACTAGCTCGCTGTTTATTTCAAATTTTGAAAGATTAGGGTAGTTGCAAAGATGGACGGATAAACTGTCATTTTGTACATCCTTTATGTCATTCCCGCGTAGGCGGGAATCCAGGAATACAGATTTTTCTGGATCCCCGCTTTCGCGAGGATGACAATGAAGTCCCAAATATATCGCTTCCGAGATAAGCGGCACGAGTGATGACATCGCAATAGCCATAGTTTCTAAGCAGGTGTATAGCGTGTTATAAGCATTTTGTTTATCTGCATCTTTTTCGCTTTTCCAAAACCTAGCTCTGCTTCGTCTGATATACCAGTTGTTCAGTACTTCAAAAAATTCTGAAACTGCATGATAAGCTATTTGAGTATCGAAGCTGTCTAAACTTTCTTTAATCTTCTCTACCGCTATTTTGAGCTTGGATAATATATATACATCAAGAACGTTTTCAGATGTAAAATTTAACTCACCTTTAATATGGTCAGCGTTAGCATACATCGTGAAGAAATGGTAAGCATTCCAGATAGGCTTGATAAATAAACGAAGCGTATCAAATACCATTTTGCCATCTTTATCAATCAGTAGCTCTTGCCCTTTAACAACATTGGAAGAAAGCATTGTTACCCTTAAAGCGTCAGAGCCGTATTTATCGAACAGCTCCAGCGGATCGGCATAGTTATTTAGACGTTTCGAAAGCTTTTGACCCGTAGCATCTAAAATCACGCCGTGGCATATACAATTTAAAAACGGCGGACGATCGAATAGGGTAGTAGATAACACCATTAAAGTATAGAACCAGCCACGTGTTTGTGCGGAATATTCAACTATGAAATCTGCCGGAAAATGATCCTCAAACCACTGCTTATTTTCAAAAGGGTAGTGTGCTTGTCCGTACGGCATTGAACCGCTTTCAAACCAACAATCAAATACGTCTTCTATTCTACGCATTGTTGATTTACCAGTTGGATCGTCGGGATTTGATCTTGTTAATTGATCAATAAACGGACGATGTAAATCAGTAATTTTAACGCCAAAATCTGTTTCTAGCTCTTCTATAGAGCCGTAAACATCTATGCGTGGATATTTGGGATCGTCAGACTTCCATATTGGCAAAGGCGTCCCCCAGAATCTATTACGGCTTATTGACCAATCTCTAGCATTCTCAAGCCATTTACCGAATAAATTGTCCTTAACGTGGAAAGGTATCCAATTAATTTGCTGATTTAGCTCTACCATTCTGTCTTTAAATTCGGTAACTTTTACATACCATGATGGAACAGCTTTATATATAAGAGGCGTATCGGTTCGCCAGCAATGCGGATAATTATGGATATACTGCTCGGTTTTTAGCCAATTTCCTTGTTCTTTTAACTTGATTATTATTTTGTCATTTGCATCAAATACTTGTAAGCCCTCTAAATCAGGTATTTCTTTGGTGAACTTACCACTATTATCCACGGGGCAAACAAGTTTTATGCCTTTCGATTCACAAAGTATTTGATCATCTTCACCAAAGCCAGGAGCCATATGTACCACGCCCGTACCATCACCCTCAACAACAAAATCGCCGGCAAATATCTTAAAGCTATTAGGATGATCTTTGAAATAATCAAATAAAGGTTTATAGCTTAGTCCTTGAAGCTCTGAGCCTTTGATTATCGTAAATTGCTCATTGCCTTTTAACTCTAATTCTTTTGCATATTTAGAAACAGATGAGGCAGCTATGATATAACAGACATCGCCTTTAGGAACTAACGCATAATCGATATCGCTACCGACTGCTAAGGCTAGATTTGACGGCAATGTCCATGGCGTTGTCGTCCAGGCGAGGATTCGGTATTCTTCCTCTTTTGTCATTCCTGCGAAAGCAGGAATCTCGTCCAATACAAAACTAACTGTTACAGCTTTATCGGCTCGCTCTCTATATGAATTATCAAGTCTTGTTTCAAAGTTAGAAAGTGGTGTTTCGCATGCCCATGAATATGGCATAACTCGCATAGATTCGTACAATAATCCTTTATTATATAACTCTTTGAAAGCCCAAAGCACGGATTCCATAAAATTCTTATCCATTGTTTTATAAGAATTTTTAAAATCCACCCATCTTGCTTGACGTGTTACATATTGCTCCCACTCACCGGCATATTTCATTACCGAATCTCTACAATGAGCGTTAAACTTCTCTATCCCAAAATTAGTAATAGCAAGACGCCCTGAAATACCTAGTTCCTTTTCAGATTGCATTTCAGCAGGTAGTCCGTGACAATCCCAACCAAAGCGACGCTCTACTTTCTTACCTCTAACCGTTTGATATCTAGCATATACGTCTTTAATAAAACCGGTTAGTAAATGTCCATAATGTGGTAACCCGTTAGCAAAAGGCGGACCATCGTAAAAGATAAACTCAGCATCCCCCTCTCTAATATCAATAGATTTTTGGAATATGTTATTATCCTGCCAAAATTTCAATATTTCTTTTTCTATGGTAGCAAAATCAGCATTTGAGCTAACTTCTGGGTAATATTTAGTGTTTGTCATTATTTTGTAAATTATTTATTATAACAGTTTGGTTTATAATAATAGATAATGGCAGAGAGATAAATAGCTAACTATGACAAATAGCGAAAAAATTTATATAGGACTTTGTATAATATTCTCTACTCTTATAATACTTGGTAACTTAATATATCAAAAATTTGTTATGTTACAAATACCGTTTTATAAGTTTGAGTTATCAGCAGGAGCAATATTATACCCTTTAACATTTTTAATTACTGATATAATTACTGAGCTATATGGAAAAGAAAAAGCTAATTTTTGTATTAGATTAGCAATATGTATGAATGTCCTAGTTACTATAATTATAATGTTTGTAAGTTATTTGCCGGCTACTAATTGGTCAAAAATCAATGATGTAACATTTAATAAAGTATTTAGTTATTATAGTGTAGCATTCCTTGCATCTATTATCGCATGCTATATTGCTCAAGCAATTGATGTTAATTTATATTTATGGATACGCAAATTAACTAAAGGAAAATATTTGTGGTTAAGAAGTAATGTTAGTACTTGTATCTCATTATTTATAGATACTACTATCGTGATTAGTTTTATGGCAATGTTTAATATCTTTCCTGTCGAACAAATATGGAAATTAATATTTAATAGCTATAGCTGGAAATTATTTTTTACCATCTGCTGCACACCATTAGTTTATTTGAGCCTTTTTTCTATAAGGGGTTTTATTAAAGCAGTAGGTCACCCCGTGGCTTCTATGTCATTCCCGCGGAGGCGGGAATCTAGTGTAAAGCGAGAGAAATCGAGCTTTTAGTTTTAAAAATTTGCTGTATTTATAATTTTTTCTGGATTCCCGCCTCCGCGGGAATGACATAGTAACTAATTACCCCTCCAAGCGGTAAAATCTACTAGATTTATAGAATTTAATTATATTAAAAAGTAAAATCTTTGTGACGCCAGCTATTGGTATAGCGAAAAATATTCCAATAAAGCCGAATAAGCTACCGCAGGCAAAAATTGAGAATATAATCCAAAGAGGATGTAAACCTATTTTATCACCAATAATTTTAGGTGTTAGAATATATGACTCACAAATATTTCCGATTAAATAGACCACTATTATATAAAACAGTTTTGTGGTTGCACCAAAGGTTAAATATCCGACAGTTAGAGTTAGAAGAAAAGAAATAAAAGTACCGATAAAAGGAATAATAACTAAAAAACCTGTTAGAATTCCAAGTAAAAGAGCAAGATCGATGCCTATTATACTAAATGAGATGCTATAATAAATCGATAACATTAAACAGATATTTAGCTGACCTCTTATATAGGCAGCAAGCAGGCTATTGATAGAGGATAATATTCCAAGGATTTTGTGCCTACTTTTTAGCGGTAATAATGATTTCATATTTTCGATAATTCTCGTCCAATCACGTAAGAAATAAAATAATATTATAGGTATAAGTAAAAACAAGACAAATATATTAATTGTAATGAGAGTATAGTGCCAAAAATTATTAGCAAGGCTGCCAAGTATAGTGAATATACTATTTATGAAATTACTCAAAGAATCCCGTATCTTATCAGCGATATTAGGCTCTACAGCATAAATTTTTGTCATTATAGGCGGTAATATTTCTGCTTGAAAATAATCCTTATATTTGGGGATATTATTAACAAAAGTAGAAACCTGCCCATAAATTACCGGTACTAAAAGAGTAAGTGCAGTAAAAAATATACTTAAAAATATCAAGTAAACTACAATAGATGAAATTTTATTTGATAGTTTAAATTTTGACGCAACAAATTCTATAGCAGGTTGTAGTAAATAAGAAATTATAAAAGCAATAAAAAATGGTCTTATTGCTTCTGAAATTAGCATAAAACCGCTTATAAAAATTCCTATAAAAAGAAGCCAAAATATAGCGGTTTTATTCATATGTATTTACTCAAAAATATTATGTTTTTTTAGTTACTTGAACAGTTGCAGGACGAAGTAACCTATCTTTAATTTTATAGCCAACTTGCATTATATTAATAACGCTATTAGGTTCATGATCAGGATGCTCTATTTGAGAAATTGCATTATGCAAATTATAATCAAATGATGATCCTATTTCTGGCTTTATTTCTTCTATATGATGCTTATGAAATACTTTATCTAGTTCATCTTTAGTCATCTGAACACCAGCAATAATATTCGTTACTTCTACTGAAGCATCTAGTGGTTTATGCTCTAATGCTCTAGATAGATTATCGCTAACGTTTAAAAGTTCTTTAGCAAATGTAGTAATCGCATAATCTCTTGCATCATCACGTGCTTTTTCTAAACGCTTTCTTGTATTATCTATTTCAGCACTTGCTCTAATTAGCTTATCTTTTAGCTCTTCTATTTGGGCTTTTAAGTCTGCTATTTCTGAATTAGTGTCAGTATTTTCTACCTCTTCAGCAATATTATTTATTGCTTCTTCTTTGTTTTCTATATTATTGTCCGTCATCGTATAACTATTATTGATTTACTTATAGTATAAGATATAATAAAAAATCTAAAATTTTCAATGGGGTATACTTGTTTTATTTAAAATCTTTTCCAAATAAAACTTCGTCTATCTATTCTTCATCTATTAGAGGTATAAATATTATATTATGAGGCAGTCAGGCAGAAAAAGCAATCAATTACGTCCTATTTCATTAGAATTATCTCCTCTTATTAACGCAGAAGGCTCATGTCTTATTAAAATAGGCAACACTCATGTTATGTGTAGTGCAAGTTATGATACGACAGTGCCACCATTTTTACGTAACCAGAACAGAGGATGGATTACCGCAGAGTATGGTATGCTTCCAAGTTCTACATCTCAGCGTAATAAAAGAGAAGCAGCTCAAGGTAAGCAGTCAGGCAGAACTCAAGAGATACAGCGTTTAATTGGGAGGACGATGCGTTCGATAATTGACTTACAAAAACTTGGTGAACGACAAATTACTATAGATTGTGATGTGATTAATGCCGATGGAGGTACTAGGACTGCCGCTATAACAGGGAGTTATGTAGCTTTGCATTTAGCTATTAGATCATTAATGAAGAAAAGAATTCTGAAAGTAAATCCATTAATTAACCAAGTTGCTGCCGTTTCTTGCGGTATATATAAAGGTCAACCTATATTAGATTTGGATTATTTAGAAGATAGTGACGCTGAAGTAGATAGTAATTTTGTATTTGCAGGTAATGGAAACTTAATTGAAATTCAAGGAACGGCAGAGAAAGAACCTTTTTCTGAAGAGCAATTTTTAGAAATGTTAAAACTTGCAAAAGCTGGTGTTTCAGAATTGTTTAAACTACAAAATCAAGTATTACTCAATTTACAATGACTAAAATAAGACTTGATGAATTTTTACTGCAAAAAGGTTTTGCCCCAAATATCCAAATAGCACAAAGTCTAATTATGCAGGGTAAAGTGCATAATAAACATGAGCAATTAACCAAAGCCGGAACGCAAGTTAATATAAATGATACTGATATTAAGGTAAAATTGCCGAAGCATAATTATGTTTCAAGAGGAGCATTAAAGCTAATTAAGGCTTTAGATCATTTTAAGATTAACCCAAGCGGTATGGTTTGTATTGATCTTGGAAGCAGTACTGGCGGTTTTACGGAAGTTTTATTGGAGCAAGGTGCAAAGTTAGTTTTTGCTGTAGATGTTGGTTATGGCGAGCTGCATCATAGATTGCGTGACAATCCACAAATTATAGTGCTTGAGAAAACTAATGCACGATATTTAACCGAAAAACAAATAACTACTCAGCCTGATTTGATAGTTTGTGATGCAAGCTTTATCAGCTTAACCACTATTCTGCCTGCTTCATTTACCTTAGCTAAGAAAAATTGTTTGCTTATAGCTCTAATCAAGCCGCAATTTGAAGTCGAAAAGCAGGAGGTGGAGGAGGGGGGAATTATTAAAAACCCGTTACTCCATCAAAAAGTGTGCAATAAAATTAAAGCTTGGCTTGAACAGGAACATCATTTTAAGATATTCGGTATTGTAGAAAGCCCAATACTCGGAGCTAAAGGAAATAAGGAGTTTTTAATAGTAGGGCAGAGAAAAAGTGCTGGCAGCATCCTCTAATGTATAATTATTAAGTGTCTTTATAAATGCATTGCTTGCCTCCTTAATAAAATGTTTAAATTGGCACGAATTATTGATTCTGCATTGATTAGTATCTTTATTAAAACACTCTACTATATCCATATTAGGTTCTAACTTCTCTATTATATCTCCAAGTTTCATAGAGGAGGGGTTAAATGCAAGTTTAATTCCACCTCCTTTTCCTTTACTACTACTTATATATCCTAATTGTACTAATTTGTGTATTACCTTTACTAAATGATTAAGAGAAATATTATAGTATTCTGCTATTTCTTTTATACTACAAATTTTCCCCTGTTTAGATGCAAGATATATAAGACTACGTAATCCATAATCTGTAAAACTTGTTAACTGCATAAAAATTTTATTTTTTATCTTGAATATACAAAAAAACATTTATATAAGTCTATATGTTATAATATGTATTTGAAATACATATTATAACATATTAATAATTGTAAACAAGGAGTGACTATGTCTAAAGTAATTACAGCAAAAGAAATAAAAGATGCTGCTAAGTTATTTAAAAATTTTGATATTACTAAATCATTAAATTTTTATGGGAGTTTGGTAGCTAATTATAAAGTTATGGTAGATGAATATTTTAATAGTAGTAGCTTCAATTTGAAAGAACCAGAAAAAGGAACGCAACCAAATTTAATGAAAAATTTTTTAAACCTTACTGGAAATGCTATTTTAAAAGTTTTAGATTCATATAATGAAACAGATGAAGTAAATATTTCAGAAGTTATACAATCAGCTTTAGATAATGATCATAAATTTAATGAAGCGATAGCAAAAATTGTTGGCATACATGTAGGGCGTAATATTCCTGCACATCTATATCCACCCGTTGCTGAAAAGCTTATATTAAATGTAGGAAATGGTAATGAGCTAGTAAAAGAAATATTAAATGAAATAGGAGCATATTTTGTAAAAACTGAAGAGAAGCAATATAATGAGTTGAAAGAATACAAAATAGAAAATTTTGAAGAGCATAAAATAAAAATCGAAATGAAAAACGCTGATGGAGATACAGCAAAAATAAAATTTTATAGACAGAATGAGCAGGAAGTAACACCTCATAAACACGGACAAATTATTACTATTAAAGTAGGAAGCAAGTATAGTGAATTTACAGTTATGAAAACTGGTCATGATGAAGAGGGGCATTATTATGAATGTTTGATAAAGAAAAATCCTAATGGAACTGTAACAAATTATCTATTTAATGATAAAAATCAGCTAGTAAAAGTGCAGCCCTCATATATTGAGTCAGATATAGAAACTACAAAAGACCTTGTCCTTATTAGTGGTGGATCAGGAGAAAGCTATTCTATTTCTATAATAAATGAGATGATAAATAAAAAGGATATTCCGTTCCCACAATCCATCCATGTCATTCATTCTACTAAAAATGAAAATAGTGATACATTTCAATTAGATGAAGTAATTAATGTTGCAAAATCACATAATATTAATGTTTCTCATCATAAACATTATACTCATTATAGTGGTAGAATGACTAAAGAATCTTTAAGCGATATTTTAGAAAATTATGATAGCCATTATGAAGTTTGTACTTCTAGCTCTTTTAGTACTGCTATACAGCAGACATTAAAGGGATGAGGTGTTGAAGACGGTAATATTCATGTAGAGGGATTTGGACCATCACAGGAAGTATTTGATTCATATTTAATAGGACAAGATAATCCTGGGTCAAGTGTTTGCCCATTTGCTCATGAATAAATAAGAAATATATATTGTTAAATAAATATTGCCAATATATATTTACTAGTGTATCCTGCCCTTATAAGGGAAACAAATATAAAAATAAATGAAGGTGGGTTATCCCACCTTTTTTGTTACAAATTTACAAATGCAAACTATTGAACAACAAATAACAGATCTGATAGAAGAAACCTTAAGAGATATGGGGTTTGAATTAGTGCTTGTGCGTGTTAAAGGTCTAAGCTCTAAAGTAGTCGAGATATTAATAGATAGGCTTGATGATCAAAAAGTAACGGTAGAAGATTGCACTAAAGCAAGCAATACTATTTCGGCTATTTTAGATGTTGAAGATTTGATAGAAGAGGCATATTATTTAGAGGTTTCATCGAGTGGTGTTGAACGTCCATTAGTAAAATTTGAAAATTATAAAAGATTTGTAGGACGAGAAGTTAAAATTAAGCTTAAAGAGTTGTTAAATGGTAGAAGCCGTTATCAAGGTACGATAATTGAGGCTAAAGACGATAAAGTATATTTAAAATGGGAAAACCAAGAAGTAATAATTAATTACGATTTAATTAAAAGTGCTAACCTAGTTTTAACAGAAGAAATGTTTAAAAAATTATTAGGTTCTGAGAATAAAAGTAATACAAGGTAATGTAATATATGTCTAATATAGGTAACATAGAAATTTTACAAATTATAGATTCTGTAGCTCGTGAGAAAGGAATATCAAAAGAAGTTTTGATATCAACTGTAGAACAAGCAGTGCAAGTAGCAGGGCGAAAAAAATATGGCAATGAATATAATATTAAAGCACAAATAAATAGAAAGACAGGTGAAATAAATCTTTTAAGAGTGCTTAAAGTAGTAGAAAATGTAGAAGATTATTTAACACAAATTTCACTTACCGAAGCTTTACAAAAAGATCCTGAAGCTAAAATTGATGGTGAAATATATGAATATCTACCTTCTATTGATCATGCAAGAGTAGCAGCTCAAGCCGCAAAGCAAGTCATAACACAACGTGTTATAGAGGCAGAGCGTGAAAAACAATATCATGATTTCAAAGATAGAAACGGTGAAATTATAAATGGTGTCGTCAAAAGAATAGAATATGGCGATATAATAGTTGACCTTAACCGTGCTGAGGCAATAATAAAGAGAGAACAACAGATTAAAGGTGAAAATTTTAAAGTTGGTGATCGTGTTAAAGCATATGTACAAGATGTAAGACACGAAACAAAAGGTCCACAAATCTTTTTATCTAGAGCAGATGATAGGATGCTTGCTAAACTATTTGAGTTAGAAGTTACAGAAATTTATGAGGGAATGATCGAAATAAAAGCAGTAGCACGTGATGCCGGTTCAAAAGCCAAAATAGCTGTATTTGCTTCAGATAGTAGTGTAGACCCGATAGGTTCATGTGTTGGTATTAGAGGCAATAGGGTAAAAGCTATAACAAATGAGCTAAATGGAGAAAAAATTGATATAATATTATGGAATAGGGATGTTGCACAGTTTATAATCAATGCTCTTGCACCTGCTGAAATTTTAAAAATTCTTATTGATGAAGATAAAAGAAAAGTAGAGGTAGTAGTTTCACAAGAGAATCAAAGCCTTGCAATAGGTAGAAGAGGACAAAATGTAAGACTTGCTGCTAAACTTACAGGATGGAATATCGATATAATGACTGAAGAGCAAGAGTCAAAACGAAGAAATGAAGAGTTCGTAACTTCTACAGAATTATTTATGGAAGCTTTAGACGTTGAAGAAGTAATCGGGCAGCTCTTATCAGTTAGTGGATTTAATACAGTAGAACAAATTGCAAATAGTGATATTAATGCTTTAATGAATATTGAAGGTTTTGAAGAGGAGCTTGCTGTAGAGATTAGAAATAGAGCTATTAATTATGTTAATCTCAAAAATGAAAAGATTGTTAAAGAACTTGAAGAGCTTGGAGTTGAACAAGAATTAATAGAAATATTAGAAATACAACCTGAATTAATACTAAAATTTGCTGAATATGGTATTAAGAGCATAGAAGATTTAGGTGAAATGAGCGTAAATGAATTTAAAAATTTAGCTCCAAATTCTAATATAACAGATGAAAATATTAAATTATTAATTAAGACTGCTAAACAACATAGCGAGCTAAAAGAAGAATAGTGTCATCCCGTGGCGACATTGCCCGCGTGGATCAGTTTTCCAGTTGTCATCCCGCGACTTGATCGCGGGATCCAGCTTAAAATACTAAAATTATTAGTATTAAAAGTTGCTTTTCTGGATGCCGTGGACAAGCCACGGCATGACATCGAGAGTGCTTTTCGATCCATGCAACAAAGCCGGCATGTCCACAGGGTGACACCGGTACTAAACACAAAGGTTTAAATATGACGGATAACCAAGAAAACAAACCCAAAAAGTTGACACTTAGCAATACAAAATTGTCACTTAACAAGTCTTTTGACTCTCTTGCGAGTACTCAAAATTTTGTCAATGCTAAGTCGAAAACATTAGTAGAGGTTAGAAAAAGCTCTAGTGGTTCTACTACTACTCTTTCATTAAATAAAGAGAAAGGTAGCTTAGAAACTGGGTCAAGTAGTGGTAGTGAAGAATTCAACAGACGCTTATCTATTCTAAAAAAAGCGGCAGAACAATCAAAATTAAATGATAATTCACAAATAAGTACCTTAAGTAAACTTGCAAGCATTAATCAGTCTACTACTTCACAAGCAGAGCCTCTAGAGGTTGAGCAAGAAGAAATCAGAGATACTAACAAAATAAAAGAAGAACCAAAGATAGAAGAAGCAAAAGATATTGAAGAGCCAGCACCTCAAACTCCTAAAAAGAAAGAGGATATTTTTGTAAAATCTCCGTTAGTAGGAACTAGAACACGTTATGGTATAGAATCGGAAAAAGATGTAGATAAAGTAACTGAAAATAAGGTAATTGCACCAAAACCTAAAGTTGAAGAGTCAAGAAAATTTAAAAAGACTGACCTCTTTAATATGGTTGGTGATGATGAAAACGATAATAGAAATAGAACTAGGAGTCTTGCTTCTATAAAAAGGGCAAGAGAAAAAGAAAAGCGTAAATCATTAGTACAAGCACCTGAAAAAGTATATAGAGAAATAACGCTACCTGAAGTTATTGGAGTTGGTGATTTTGCAAACGCAATGTCTGAGCGTGTGGCTGATGTTATTAAAGAATTAATGAAGCTTGGCATTCTTGCTAATGCTAGTCAAACAATTGATGCAGATACTGCAGAATTAGTAGCCACACATCTAGGTCATGCTGTCAAAAGAGTCCAAGAATCGGATGTTGAAAATATCTTAATTACCAATGATAAAGAAGAAGATTTAAGATCACGTGCACCAGTTGTTACAGTTATGGGACATGTTGATCACGGAAAAACTTCTCTACTTGATGCTCTGAAATCTACAGATGTAGCATCCGGTGAGACAGGAGGAATTACTCAGCATATCGGTGCTTATAGAGTAACGCTTGCTGATGGTAGAGCTATTACATTTATAGATACTCCTGGTCATGAAGCTTTCTCAGAAATGCGTTCAAGAGGGGCGGGTGTCACTGATATAGTAATCATAGTAGTTGCGGCAGATGATGGTATAAAACCGCAAACTGTTGAAGCGATTAACCATGCAAAAGCAGCAAATGTTCCGATAATAGTTGCCATTAATAAGATAGATAAGCCTGATATTGATATTGAGCGTGTAAAAAACGAACTCTATATGTATGAAATTATTGACGAAGAAGCTGGTGGTGACGTTATGGTTATTCCAATCTCAGCACTTAAGAAAATTAATTTAGACAAGCTTGAAGAAGCTATTTTATTAATTGCAGAAATGCAAAATTTAAAAGCAAGTCCATTCGGATCAGCTAGCGGCGTCGTGATCGAATCAAAAATCGAAAAAGGAAGAGGTGCGTTAACAACCATGCTAGTTCAGCGTGGTACTTTAAAAAGTGGCGATATTATAATAGCTGGAACTGCGTATGGTAAAGTCAAAAAAATGACTAACGATAAAGGAATAGAAGTTTTAGAAGCTACCCCATCCGTTCCAATAGAAATTCAGGGCTTGAGTCATGTTCCTCATGCCGGTGACATGTTTAACGTAGTACAAACTGAAAAGCAAGCAAAAGACATAGCAGAATATAGAGAGCGAATTGCTAAAGAAAAGAAAATATCTATAGCACCACGTTCAAGTCTAGAAGATTTATTCTTAAAAGCTTCTGGTAGTAGTAAAATTAAAGAATTACCTTTAATTATTAAAGGTGATGTTCACGGGTCAGTTGAAGCTATTGCTGGTAGTTTATTAAAATTACCAAATGATGAAGTTAAGCTCCGCATTCTTCACAGTGGTGTAGGTCCTATAACAGAATCGGATGTATCACTTGCTCATGCTTCTTCAGCTATCATTGTTGGTTTTAATGTTAGAGCAGGTACAAACGCAAAAACTGCTGCAGAGAAAGAAAAAGTTGAAATTAGATATTATAGCATAATATACGATCTATTAGATGACGTGAAAGCAATTATGAGCGGAATGCTTGATCCGATTATCAGAGAACAATATATTGGATCAGTAGAAATTAGGCAGATATTTAACATTACTAAGATTGGTAAAATCGCTGGTTCTTATGTTACTAGAGGTATTATTAAGAAAGGAGCAGGAGTACGCTTATTACGTGATAATATAGTAATTCATGAGGGTAAGCTGAAGACTTTAAAACGCTTTAAAGAAGAAGTTAAAGAAGTCAGAGAAGGCTATGAGTGTGGTATCGCATTTGAGAATTACGAAGATATCAGAGAGGGCGATACAGTCGAGGTATTTGAGCTGATTCAAGAGAAAAAACAGTTATAACTTAGTTTCCGTCATTGTGAGAAGAAACTGTAAGTTTCGACGAAGTAATCTAGTAAAAAATACTAATAAAATTAGTATTTTTTATTATTTTCTGGATGCCGTGGTCAAGCAACTAGATGACTACCTTAGGGCGTTTTCCGATCTACGCAATAATACCGCCATGGTATGACACCAAGAGTGTTTTTTGATCTACGCGGGCAAGCCTGCACGGGAATGACATGTAATATATGACTATGGAACTTACCGGAAATGAGTTAATTAAGTCCAAGCTTATAGATATCCCTGAGCGTTCAGGGGTCTATCGGATGTTTGACGCTAATAAACAAGTCATTTATGTCGGTAAAGCTAAAAACCTAAAAAAGCGTCTTACTAATTACATTAAAACAGATTTAGATACTAAAACGCTTCGGATGGTTGCAAATACTTGCTCGTTAGAGTATAGCATTACTAATTCTGAAGTCGAAGCACTGCTTTTAGAAGCTCAGCTAATCAAAAAATTTCAACCGAAATTCAATATTCTTCTTAAAGATGATAAATCTTTTCCTTTTATCAAATTACGTTTAGATCATGATTTCCCGCAATTGCTAAAATACCGAGGCAGAGCCTTAAATGATGGGAAGTTTTTTGGTCCGTTTGCTTCAGCAACCGAAGTTAACACTACTTTATCAGAACTACAAAAAATCTTTAAACTACGTTCCTGCACAGATAATTACTTCAATTCACGTACTCGTCCTTGCCTACAATATGAAATCAAGCGTTGTTATGCTCCATGTGTTGGTAAGATAAATAAAAAAGATTATGCAGAACTAGTAGGGCAGGTTAAAGATTTCTTGCAAGGACGCAGTAAAGAACTCCAAGAAAATCTATCGAAGAAAATGGAAGAGTTAAGCGAGCAGATGCGTTTTGAAGAAGCGGCAGACATCAGAGATCGTATTAAGGCATTGAGTTATGTACAGCTTAAAGCGGGTATTACGGATATTGTTAAAGATGCAGATATAATTGCTATTATAGAAAAGAATGGGCATTATTGCGTAGAGGTATTTTTATATAGAATAGGGCAAGCTTGCGGTAATATTCCGTATTTCCCTACTTCTACTGAAAATAGTACCAAAGAAGAAGTGTTAAAGCATTTTTTATTACAATTTTACCAAAAACAGCAAGTACCTCCGGAAATTATTATAAATCACGAAATTGATGATAAAGATAATATCATAGAAGCAATTAGAAATATTAATGATTTTGCTAAGCTTAGCATTACAATTCCTGCTAGTGGCGGTAAGCTTAAATTAGTTCAAAATGCTCAAGAAAATGCCTTATTTTCACTTGAGCAATATTTAAAGAAATTTGCTAAAAATCAGGAGCTTATGTTTGGGGTTAAAGAGTTATTTAATCTTCCTGAAATTCCTGAGAGAATTGAGGTTTACGATAATAGCCATATTCAAGGTAAGTTTGCCGTCGGGGTTATGATAGTTGCCGGAAAATCCGGTTTTGATAAAAAAGAATATCGGGTTTTTAATGTAAGTGTAAGTCATTCCAGTTCTCTACAATGTCATTCCCGCGAAAGCGGGAATCCAGAAAAATTAAGTATGGATCCCCGCTTTCGCGAGGATGACATAAGAAATGACGCTGTAGGTGATGACTATGAAATGCTTCGTCAAGTTTTAACTAGACGATTAACGAGATTAAAACAAGAGCCACATAGATTGCCGAGCTTGATGATTATTGATGGAGGAAAAGGGCATTTAGGAATTGTTAAAGAAGTGATGAACAAGCTTCAAATGGATATTCCGTTTGTTTGTATGTCAAAAGGTCCTGATAGAAATGCTGGTCTTGAACAGTTTCATATGGTAGGTAGAGAAGTATTTACCTTGAACAAGAATTTACCGCTTATGAAATATTTACAAATCTTGCGTGATGAAGCTCATAATTTCGCAATAAAGAATCATAGACTTAGTAGGTCACGTGCTATAAAAGTCTCAAGCCTTGATGAAATAGAGGGAATAGGGGATACACGTAAAAAGGCATTACTGCATTATTTTGGTTCATATAAAGCAGTATCAGATGCGACACTAGATGAGCTTTCTAAAGTAAAAGGCATTAGTAAATCACTTGCGAAAATGATCTTTAATGCCTTGCATAAAAATTAAGCTATTAAGCTTTGTCTGTAGGGTTATTAGTAGTAGTGTTATTAGACTCACCTAACAATTTTTTTGCCCAAGCTTGTGCATCATCATTAGTATGTACAACAGTATTATCATGATGCTTATCATATTCTTCAGCAAAAGCAAGTTCTTCAGGTGATAAAAAGCCATTATCTTTATTGTTTGGTTTCTTGGACATATTATTACCTACCTATTTGATTATTTTTCTTTATTATAACATTTTTATTAGTATTTTGCAATGGATTAGAGTTATTAGATTGTAATTGATTCCCTAACTGTGATCCAATCATTTGAGCTTCATCTGTAACTTTTGTATAGCTTACTTTTATACCTAAATTACTATCATTAAATTTATAAGTCGGAGTTTTTTTATGATAATCTTCGCTATATAATTCCTGTGGGTTTTGTGTTTTAGGATTTAAGTTTTGTTTACGTAAAAATTCATCTAACCTAGTTTTATCGTGTATCTCTACTGTTTTTTCTTTAAGATTACCTTGTTCTATTAATATCGGTTTTTTACCTCTTTCCACATCATTGTCTACTATTTTATATTCAATATCTTTTCCAATATTCTTAGACATAATATCATGAAAATTCTTTGGGACATTAATATTTGCATTGATAATATAATCAGTTGGTACAAATCGTTGTTCTTCTTTTCCTCGTTCATATGCTCTTTCTACACATTTTTCTGTCGGAATTGAGATAACATCAATTAAAGTTTTTCCTCCATTTTTAACTGCCATATCAAGTATATATTGATTAGGCATTATAGTATCAACTAGCATATCAGGAGCTTTATTGTCGTTAACTTTTTTCTCATATAAACGATATGACATATTAGAAATAAATCCTGCTTCTGCATGATTAAGAGCTGATCTATTCTCAATTTTACTAGTAGGTGAGCTATCATCTATAAAATCTCTATGACTATCAGTGTTAATTTTTACTATATCAGCCCAATTTTTTCCTTCCTTGATTGCTTCTGATCTACGCATTGCTACAGATGTCCCTTTTCCGGATGCCGGTGCCTCATAAAAACAATAAGTAGTTCTATCTTTTGAATGTTCAGTTAATTTTTTAAATCCTTGACTTTCTGCTTCTTTTACTAATTTTGGTTCCAGATCAGATATTATTGTATCTTCTAAAGCTTTCATTCTAGTTTTATCAAATAATATTTTTTCCAAATATTGTTCTGGTGATTTTGAGTGTGGTTCTTTAGGTAATTTGGAATAATTTGTTTTTATAGTTTCATATAAATTTTTTGCGTCTAGTTCTTCTTTATTTAATGTTGTTGTATCGGTATTATTAATAACTTTAGAAGCTAAAGCTTCGGCTTGAGATTTTGAGTTTAGATTTACCTTATTTACCTTTTCTTCAAATTCCTTGCTGTTACTATATTCTAATATGTAGGGATGTAATTTTTCAAAAGTAGGTTTTAAATCTGCTTTTTTTTATATCTGTAAATTAGTATTTATAATAGCAAGAGAGGCATATTTAGCCATACGCGTTGCTGGTAAGCTGGCTACACTTGTTAAATCATTTGTACCTGTTAGTATTATATGTTCAGCAGTTGTTCTAGCGGAATTTTCTGAATTTTTAATAATAGTAGGAATTTCTGTATCTGTTTTTTCATTACTTAAATCTTTTGCCTTGCTAAGTGTATCAACTCCTGTAACTTCCCAGGCTTCATTTTGTTTATCTTTCATAATTATTAATTGTTTTTTAAATAAAATTAATAATAAGATTATTTGATGCATCATCAAAATAAATTAATAGTTGAATTTAATTTTAGTAGAATAGTAGTGTATTTTTGCAACTTATATTATTATTGTTAAGTTTTGAAATATTTTTGTGTATTTCACCGATATTAAAATATTATAGTTGATTATTAATTAAAAAATTTATATTATATTAAATAATTAACTTCTTGTTAAACAACAGGAAAGGGGATATGATTATATTTAATTTTAAGGATAAGTTTAGTTATTCACATTTGTTAGAAGTTTTAAAAGAAAATGATCCTAATATAGCTGGCTTAGATATTAGAGGTAATTTTACGCCTAAGCAATTTACAGAATTATTTGAAGTATTAAAAGAGAATAATACAGTTAAAAAACTGATTCTTAGGGGAAAAGCTTATAAATGTGATTTAGATAATAAAGATATATATTCAGGATTAAGTAGTTTATTGTTTTCCAATAAAGCTATAGAAGAACTTACCTTATATCACATGCTATCTAGTTGCTAGCTAGATCCATATATCATTTCTGCATAGGCTTTATTGTACGTGGATTAGTTTTTCCCTGTCACTTCGTGGCTTGGACACTAGGTTCATATGTCATCCCGCAAAAGCGGGAATCCAGAAAAAATTTAAATAAATACAGCAAGCTTTTAGAGTTAAAAGCTCGATTGATCTCGCTTTATGCTGGATTCCTGCCTATGCGGGAATGACATTAGAGCTGCAATAACCTAGGTACAAGCAAACTAAATGACACCGATATACTTCTCAATCTATGCGAGAATGACCTTTTTCTAAATCTTAACTAATATATGTCTTTTTTTACCGGCAGAGAGTTTAATAAAATTATTTTCAAGTAAGAAAGTAGTATTAATTACCATATTTTCATCTGCAACTAATTCATCATTTATCTTAGCTCCTTTTCCTCTTATAAGTTTGCGGGCTTCAGATTTAGAGGTAGCAAGCCCAGCTTCATGAAATAGTTCAAACGCAGTAATGCCTGCTTGTAACATTTCCGGCTCTAGGACTATGGTAGTTAAATTTTCGTCAATTTGTCCTTGTTCAAATATTTTTACCGCAGTTTCTAAAGCGGTCTTGGCTTCTTGCTCTCCATGACAAAGTTTAGTCAATTCATAAGCAAGCTGCTTCTTAGCAGCGTTGATATCTTTATTTGCTAAATTTTCAAATGCTGTAAGCTCTTCGCTTGTTAGTTCACTATATAATTTAGCAAATCTAACCACGTCAGCATCTTCACAGTTACGCCAATATTGGTAATAATCATATGGGCTTAGCAGATCTTCATTAAGCCATACAGCACCCGCAGCCGTCTTACCCATCTTAGCTCCTGAAGCAGTTGTAAGTAACGGCGTTGTCATGCCAAACACTTCTTTGCTACTTATTTTGCGAGTTAAATCAGCTCCCATTACTATGTTACCCCACTGATCACTACCGCCGAGTTGCAGACTGCAATTATAATGCTTGCTTAAATAGTAAAAATCATAGGCTTGCAATAGCATATAGTTAAACTCCAAAAAGCTTAAATGTTGCTCCCGCTCTAGTCTTAACTTTACTGAATCCATAGTTAGCATGCGGTTGACAGAAAAATGGCTACCGAAATCTCGTAGGAAATCTAAATAATAAAGTGAATCTAACCACTCGGCATTATCGAGCATGATAGCATCGCTTTCACCATCACCAAATCTAATAAATTTTGACAAAGATTTTTTGATTCCTTCAGCATTTTTTGTTATATCTTCTTTAGTTATAGTTTTACGTGCTTCATCTTTGCCTGAAGGATCACCGATTTTACTCGTACCACCGCCGATAATCACTATTGGCTTATGTCCGTGCTTTTGCAGTAATCGCAATATCATTATCTGCATTAAACTACCAATATGTAGCGATGTTGCAGTGCAGTCAAAGCCGATATAAGCAGCGATCTTACTTTCTTTAGTTATACTAGTTAACCGCTCTAAATCGGTACATTGGTGGAAATATCCTTTATTTATAAATTCTTCTATAAAAGTCATATTATTAATTTCAAAAGCCATTAAACCACGCAGTTTGGTATATATTGAGTAAATTGTCAATATTCAAGAGTGTCATTTAGGTAATAATTTTATATTTATAATATATTTTAACTTAAATTAATTTTAATTAACTTGTTAGCATTTTTAAATAATGATTTAATTAAATTAAATAAACCTAACAAGGAATTTTGTTATGTCAAAAGCTAGTGATCAAGGCTTGTCTGAAGCTCAGAAAGGTATAGAAGCTGTTACTGCGGGAATAAGAAGTTTTGAAGATTATAATTTTTTAATATTTGATCGAGCAATGTATGAGTCAAAAAAACCACTGGACATAGAAGATGATACTTTCCAAACCAAGTCTTGGTTAACAAAGCTTATTACCTCTCAAACTGAAGAAAGTGCTATAACCAAAAAAGATACCTTTCAAAAATACATAGATGAAGCAATAAGTAAAGGGGCCTCTCAAAAAGATCTTAAAGAAATACAGGAAAGAGTAAATAATTACCCAAAAGAGTTTAAAGAAAGATTTTCTAGCAACGAAAAAGCCAATTTTGAAATGCAGAAATATATGAGACGCCAAATAATAAACAATTCTATAGATCTTACAGATGTAAACGGGGGACCATTAATAATAATAAGAGAAGTACTATATTAAATAAAATTCTTGAAAATAATGATATACCTTTACCTAAGGCATTATATAAAAAATATACAGAAACGCACCCTGATCTTAGACCAAATATAGTTAACCATGTTGTTGAAGATGAAATAAAGAAATTTTTTGGCAAAGAAGAAGTGCAAGAAAATATTATACATTATACTTTGGACGAATCTAAATTAACGCCAGAAAATATAACAAATTTTAAAAACTCATTAAATGATAAACTTGAAAAAGCCAATGATAAGTTAATGGCGGCAGAAAAGCTAATGGAAAAGGTTAAGACACAAAATCCTGATCTTACCAATACTCAAGTTGAGCAATTTGAAAAAGCTTTATCTAAATTAGATACCAAAGACTTAACTCAGCATAAAGATACATTAGTAAACACGATAAATGAAGTAAGTAAAAGCAAGCTTGGCTTTGCTGAAAAAATCTACACCATGGTTACCGGAAAAGATCAAGAGGTATATTTAAATAATAAAATAGATGGAATATTAGATAAAAGACTTTCTAGCATTATTAGCTCTCAAACTCCTAGTGTTCAAAGCCCAAGTTCTCAAAGTGCTAATATTAAGCAAGTTTTAAACAGCCCAACAAGTAATTTTGCCAAAACAAAGGAAATGCAAAGATCTATGAATAGAGAAAGTAGTTCTCAAAGTGCTGATATTAAACAAGTTTTAAGTAATCCAACAAGGAGTTTTGCTAAAACAAAAGAAATGCAAAAAGCTATTAATAGAGGAAGTATGATAAACACATCAAGCTCTATTTCAGTACCTACCACTCCGAATAAATCTATATCTAATAAAAGTAAACAAGATGAAAGATCTAGATAATCTAAATGATTACAAACTTCTGTAAGAAAGTCGCCAATCTCATAAAACAATATAAAACGCCTGAAGTTGCTTCGTTAATTATTTCATAATTTCTTCGCAATAACTATTTAAGTTCCATCTAATAATCCCTATACATCTAAATAATATTAACTATTTATTAAAAAATTAATATTTTTGCTTGACATAGCACAATATTTTGTGTATAATATATTCAAGACGAAGAATAACTCGTTAAAGCGAGTTATAATTTTTAGCCGAAATAGATTAACTATTAATTAACTTATTAACTAAAGGCTAGAAACAAATTATAATTTCCAGTCGAAATAGTTTAACTAATATTTAATTTATTAACTAAAAGTTAGACTTAATTAAAAAACATATTTATCTTTAAAAGGGGAAAAATTATGACAAAAGTAGAAACAGTTACAGAAACTAAAATAGCAACAGAGAACACTCCTATTAATACAAATGTAAAATTTTCTGAAACAACAACTAACTATTTTAATAATGCTACAGAACATTTTGCAAAAGCTGGTCAAGCTGCAATAAATTGTGGTATGTATGCTGGTTTAACAGCTACTTATGGTGGTAAAGCAATGTTTCAAGGTGTACTTGGGCTTTGTGCTTATAAAGAATTTGCTGGTGAAGTAATGACCGGTCATGCTTTTGGTTTTGCTATGCCTAAAGTTTTAAGTGGATTAGTAGCAGGTGTTGCTGGGGCAATTTATCATCACCCAACAGCGGTTATGGCAACTTTTGTTGGAGCAGCAATTTTTGCTTCGCCAGAAAATGCAATGGAATGTACAAAAAATGCATTCTGTACAGGAGTAGAGGGAGTTAAATTTGTAGGTCACAATTTAGCAGGTATAGGATATGGAACAGCAGGATTATGTAATCTTGTTTACGAAAACTTACTAAGCTTTAATGAAGTATCAAATGTAGATTTAGCTGGTAGTAGCAGCGATCTTACTGTATCATGGACAGATGCTGTTGCATAAATCCTTAGCTACAACATAAATCCAGTACTGTCATATCGTGGACAGGCTGGAGCGTTGTGGTATGGTTCGAGAGCCGTCATTGCGAGAAGAAACTGAAAGTTTCGACGAAGCAATCCAGTAAAAATAGTTAAGAATACCGCATATTTTTAACTGGATCCCGTGGCGGGACCACGGGAGGCATTGTTGCGTGGATCGGAAAACTGTATCTGGTGTCATCCCGTGGCTTGACCACGGGATCCAGCATAAAGCGAGATAAAATCAAGCTTTTAATTTTAAAAACTTGCTATGTTTAAGCTTTTTTTCTGGATCCCGTGGACAAGCCACGGGATGACACCGAGAACGTTTTTTGATGACATCGAGAGTGTTTTTCGATCTACGCAAGCAATGCCGCCACGGGATGACAACGCCCTAGATGCTTTTCGATCACAACAAAGACTTTTAACTACCTTTCAATCTCTTAGTCACTTCGACTATTCTTTTTCCAAATAAATTAGCAGTTAGTAAATCACCTTTTGTAGGGGCAATATTAGGGGCGGATTTATGATTTGATTGTGTCATAAGACCGGACCAGCTACCTAATCGGTTAGTTTTATCATGGTCAGGCATCTCATGATCAGCAAATTGTGGGGCAGATTCAGCTTGTCCAACCCAAATCATACAATGCTGCATTGCAAAATGAAATAGCTGTTGAATACTACAAAGTTTATCGCCTGAATAAGAAGCAGAATTAGTAAAGCCTGCTGCTATTTTGTCTTTCCATTTTTTATCGTTCCATTTTATTGAAGTAGAGTCCATAAATGTTTTAAAAGGACCAGCTAAACTACCCATATAAGTTGGAGCTCCAAAAATAATAGCATCTGCATTATCTAACAAACTCCAATCTACATTATCAGGTTTGTCTTTGCTTATTTGAATTAAGGAGGTTTCTGCTCCTGCTTCTTTTACGCTTTTATTTATTTCTTCGGCTACTTTAACAGTATGACCATATCCGCTATAATATACGATAGCTACTTTAACCATTCTATTCTCCTTTAAGTGTTACAACTAAATCGTCATTGCGAAGAGATCGAAGCGGCAATCTCATGAAATAGTATAAAATTCCTGAGATTGCATCAAAGCTACGCTCCTCACAAGGCATTGTTGCGTGGATCATTCTCCCCCTGTCATCCCGTGATTTATTCACGGGATCCAGTTAAAAATATCAATAATATTGATATTTTTAGTTGTTTTTTTTGGATACCGTGGTCAAGCAACTAGATGACACCCAGGGTGTTGTTCGATCCACGCAACAATGCCACGCAGGAATGACACCTAAAACGCTCTCTGACCCATGCAACAAGCCACGGGGTGTAACAACGGACGTTCTATAAATTCACTACAAATTCAGCTTCTGTTTTGGATTTTATTTCTTCAACAGTAACGTCTTCGGCTTTTTTAGAAAGTATCATCTTATCTTTATCAATATCAAAAATTCCAAGGTCGGTAATTACTCTATTAACTACTCTAGCACCTGTTAAAGGAAAGTTACATTCTTTTAATAATTTAGCACCGCCATCTTTGGCATTATGTTCCATTATAACAACTACTCGTTTGGTGTTAGCGACCAAATCCATAGCTCCGCCCATACCTTTAACCATCTTACCTGGAATAGTCCAGTTAGCAAGGTCGCCTTTTTCTGAAACTTGCATAGCCCCTAAAATAGTCAAATCAATATGTCCACCTCTAATCATCCCGAAAGAAAAACTACTGTCAAAATAACTACTTTCTGGCAAAGCCGTTATAGTCTGCTTACCGGCATTAATTAAGTCAGGATCTTCATCACCTAGATAAGGAAAAGGTCCCATCCCAAGCATACCATTTTCACTATGAAGCGTTATAGTTACGCCTTTAGGAATATAATTTGCCACGTTAGTTGGCATACCTATACCAAGATTAACATATAAGCCGTCTGTAAGTTCAAGCTCTGCTGTTATTTGATAAATTTGTTCTTTGCTCCAAGCCATTTATTTTGCTCTTGTTGTTAGTTGCTCAATGCGTTTTTCGTATTTTTCACCGACTATTAGCCTCTGCACGAAAATATTAGGAGTGTGAATATCATCAGGATTAAGTTCACCAACTTCAACTATTTCTTCTACTTCACAAACAGTGACTTTTGCCGCACCTGCCATTACAGCGTTGAAATTTCTAGCGGTTTTATTATAGATCACATTACCGCTTTTATCAGCTTTATAGCCTTTAATAATAGCAAGATCAGCCTGTAATGCTGTCTCCATTATATATTTTTCGCCATTAAATTCTTTAGTTTCTTTATTCTCTTCTACGATCGTACCTATACCGGTTTTAGTATAGAAAGCGGGGATCCCAGCACAAGCAGCTCTAATTCGCTCGGCAAGAGTTCCTTGTGGGTTTAATTCAAGCTCTAATACTTTATCAAGATATTGCTGCTCAAAAATTTTATTTTCTCCTACATAAGAAGAGATCATTTTTTTGATTTGTTTAGTTTGAAGAAGTAGACCAAGACCGAAATTATCAACCCCGCAATTATTGCTAATAATAGTGAGATTCTGGACGTTGCTCTTAAGTAGGGCATTGATTAGATTTTCAGGGATACCGCATAGACCGAATCCGCCCGACATGATGGTCATGCCGTCATAAAGTAATCCTTCAAGGGCTGCTTCAGCTGAAGGATAGATTTTGTTCATAAATTTTTTATTATTTAATACTTACTATTAAGAAATTATGGGGATTTTCACAATAAGTCAAGAATATTAACAACTTTAACTTATTAAAAAATTTACTTGTTAATTTTATAAATATTATATATAATGCCTTTCTGATAAATTAACAAATATTAATAATTATGAAAATAAGTAAATTAAGTTTAGCCTTTGCTACATGCATTTTGTCAGTAGCAGCAAATGCATCAAGCATAGATAATACCTCATCCAAAAAAGGATATAGTTATGTAGTAACTTATGATAAAGATATGTCTTCTATATCAAGTAGTAATGCCGCTATGTCATTGCTCGAAGGATATCGTGCGTTAGATGATGCTATATTTGCTAATTCTGATAACATAGCTATGAATATTTTAAGCTATATAACAAGATTTACTGCTGCTTCATGGATTATGGTTGCTAATCATGAAATAGGTGGGCATGGAGCTAGAGCAAGAGAGTTTGACATAAAAGTAACTAAATATGAAGTTGATCCTTTCAGCGGTACGACTTATTTTAGAGCTAAAGATTTTGATTCTTTACAGGTTCATAAAAAAGCAGCTATAGATGTTGGGGGAATGCAAGCAAGTTATCTATTATCTGAAAACATTAAAGATAGATATATGAGCAGTAATAAAATTAACCCTACTTATGGTATAGGTTATTTTATAGCAAGGTTAGATCAAGCAACTTATATTTTTGACACTAATTTTAATGAAACTGATAAAAAGGGCAATGATATTAATGCTTATACAAAACTGATGAATAGTATATATGGTAATAATTATATTACCAAAAGCAAAATGCGTTCTTATGCTTATTTAGATTTAATTGATCCATTTTTATTCTATTCTGCTTATTCATTTGTAATGAATACTAATCTTGATAATATTCCAATGATTAATTTAGGAAGAGTAAAATATTTACCAGCTACCAGAGCTATACTTGCTCCATATGGTTTAGAACGTGGTTTAGTTAATCATTTTGTTATTGAGGATAAATATATACAACTTAATATTAACTACGGAAAAAATCAAAAATTTAAGTCTTATGGTGTTGGGATTAAGGCAAATAACTTAGCAAAATTTGATTTTATTTCTTTAGGTTTAGAAGCTGCTTATTGGAATCAGCCTAAAATGTTAACTGCTACTCCTTTAAAAGAAAAATGTAAAAAAGGTGGCTTTGGAGCTGTTAATTTTGAACTTAGCTTAAATGATACATTTAAAATAGTTGGTTCAGGTGGTTATAAAACAGCAGGATTTATAGAGGGGATGCCTTTAAAATCTTCAGCTATAGTTAGAGCGGGTCTAAAACTGGATTTATAAGCCTTAAAATAATGAGTACCAGAGATGAAAAGCTGTTTCCATTTCTGGTACAAATTAAATAATTATTTTTTATTATTCTTAAGTGTATATATAATCATAATATTAAATAATGATATATAATTATATATGCTAACTATTCTAGAGAAATTTTTATTTTCCCCCATCAAAGCTTTTATTAATATTCGTGAAGATACTATAGCTGCCTTTAAAAGGCTTGGTATTAGTAATATTCGTGATTTGCTATTTTATTCCCCTATTTCTTATCAAACAAAAACATTATCACCTAATCTAACAGAGGTTAGAGAGGGAGATTTAATTCAAGTAGAAGTAATAATTGAAAGCGTTAATCTACCGAATAAAAGCCATCAACCTCTAAGAATTACAGCAAGTAATGATACTGGTTCATTGCTATTAGTATTTTTTCATAAACCACCACCATTTATTTTTAATAAACTGAAAGTTGGAACTAAGCATATTATCAGTGGTAAGGTACAGTTTTTTGATCATCACTTACAAATTTCTCATCCTGAATTTATCGTTAATCCTAAGCTTACAAAGGAACTAGAACCTATTTATTCTTTGACATACTTAATTAGTAACAAGCAATTATATTCATATATCATAAAAGCAATAGATATGTTTGAAGAGAAATGTAAAAGTTTAGAAAATAAGGGGATAAAGGAGTATTTAGAGGAGGTGTTGGAGAGTTTAAAGGCGTTGCATGCTCTTCGTCATTGCAAGGATTTGTCATCCCGTGGCTCTCAGTGTCATCCCCGCGAAAGCGGGGATCTAGAAAGAAAAGTACTGGATTCCCGGCATATTTTCGAAGAACAGAATAAGTCAGCGTCCAGATCTTAAACTATTTATATATTAATCATTGATATATAAAAAACCTTTAAAAAATTAACATTCAAAAACGGCATCAATAGTGCGTCAATGTCCAGTCATGGCATGAACATTAGTCTTTCGTAATTTCAATCATAAAGGCATGACAATGTTATTTTACAAAACAATATCCAACACAAATAAAATATTATGACTGATGTTGGACTGTGTTGGAACACAGTTAAAAATCGTGATCAAGTTTGACAATATATCAAGGCAAATAAGAGTACTTAATTGGAAATACCTCTTTTATATAAGGATATGTTGGCAAACGAACAGACGGTTACTTGGATC
>CAJYCU010000030.1:0-27577 GCA_913698395.1 Graphium doson
GGGAATCCAGCATAAAGCGAGATACCTAAGCTTTTAATTTAAAAAACTTGCTGCTTTTGTGTTTATTTTTCTGGATTCCCGCTTTCGCGGGAATGACATCTAAGGTTACCTACACCTGAATAAAATATAACATTTTTTTAATAACTATCCGGTACTATTGATTTATTCACAGGATCCAGTTAAAAATATCAATAATATTGATATTTTTAATTGTTTTTCTGGATGCTTTGGTCAAGCGACTAGATGACACCAAACACGCTTCTCGAGCCATTCAACAAAGCTGGACAAGTCACGGGATGATAATGGAAAAAATGATCCACGCAGGCAAAGCCCCCATGAAGATGACAGGGGAATTTTATTCACCTGGGTAAAGCCAATTTAACACGTTATAAATTAATGGCAATTTAGCTTTAAAATTTCTATACTTCTTGGATGCTGTTCCCCAAATTTTTCTATATGATGATCACGGAAATTTTTATAAAAAGATTTGAGAGGTACATGACAACTTGCTTTAGCTGCGTTTAAGTACATAATACTTATTTTCTCTATATTTTTCATATTTTTTCGGTAGTTATTCCAATATATATTTTCTGCAGTAGTATAAGCCGTAACTGCTTCCTGATATTTATTGAGGCTAGTTAATGCATCCGCTTCGGCAACAAATGCCAAAGCTAAAAATATATCAGGTGAAGCAGCAACATCTTTATTTGATCTATTTGGATCTTTGAGGAAAGCTTCCACAGCTTTTTTAGCATATTCTAAAGCTTCGTTAGTATTTCCAAGTCCTAGCTTTACTATAGACATTTGAGTATAAATACGTCCAAATATTTGATATTCTTCTTTTTCTTTAGATTTCTTCATCTTATATACTTCCTCTAGTAAAGGAAGAGCTTCTTTATACTTTTTAAGGCTGTTTAATATACCCACTTTAATTAAGTATAAGCCAGTAAGAAAGGAATCCTGAGGCTTCATACCATTACTAATACAAGCATTTATCGTAGTATCAATTTGTTCTAATGCTTCATCATATTTACCCTGAGTATCAAATAATCTAGATTTTGCATAATCTAACGTTGCAGCATCTGTTTTATCTATTAGCTTTTGATTAAACATATTTTGCATTATTTGGATATTTTCTTCTGCTTCCTTTAGATTCCCTAGTTGAATATTAGATATAGCTAAACCAAAAATTATATTACTTTTTGAGGTTTCATATCCTTTAACATCTTCAAATATTTTTCTAGCTTTTACATCATATTCAATTGCTTCTCTCGCTTCTGATCGGTTTAAATAATACCACCCTATGCGTCCTAGATAAGTAGCATAAGCTCCTTTCTCGTCATTATCCATCATCAATAATTTAAAATTATTTTCTTTTTCGTTTTTATCAAACCAGTCAACTAATATTTTTGCTCTGGTTATATCGCATGCAGTAACATATTGTATTAACAGATTTAGTTTTAACCCTAAAATTTTATATATTGAGATATTATAATTTTCTGCATTTTGGGTAATTATTTCAATATTGTCCAACACAGTTTTATTTTTTCTAAAAACATTTCCTTTTATTAAACTTTTAGGGATAGTATTTAAAAGATTGGTGATAAGTTGATTGAGATTTTCTTTATTATCATTTTCATTAATCTGTAATATTTTTTCAACTATAACATCATGCATTTCAAATGTTGGATTATCTTCATTTGGTTCAATATTAGTGATTAAAGCAAATTTGGAAATATTATAAATGTCATCATCTAAATGATCTTTATCCGAGGTGATAGAAATTAGAAATTCTTTTGAAAAACTTTGATTGTTAATTAAGGCTATTTCATTTAGTAATTTTCGAGCAGAAGGGCTTAATTCATTGATAGCAAGTTCAATATTTAGCTCAATTTTATCATCAGCCTCTTGTATTTTTTTCTTATATTCGTTTAAACTTAAACCTTGTACCTGATTCAATATTTGCGATCCTTGAACCATAAGAATTGGATAACCTTTAAATTCTTGGGCTAAAAATTCTATCGATTCCGGGTTATTACTTTCTAAAATATTTTCTACAAGCATTTTAGATTCTTTTTCCTCAAAAGCAGTAATTTTTACGATATTTGGTAATAATTCACTATCCTGTGAACAAAATATAATATTGCCATTATGTTCCCAATTAATAAAATCTGCTACTTTTTTATTCTCACCTACTTTTAAATTATCAAACACTAATAACCATTTATCTTTAGTAGCTAGATAAGTCATTAATTCCTTTCTTACCATACTAATATTATCTGAAATGATTGCAGAATTTGTTTGAGCATTAATAACTTTAGCAAGCTTCATTAACTGTCCATCAATATCTAAATTACAATCTATAAACCAAATAAGATCATAATCAGCCTTATTATCATAAGCGTACATCCTAGCAACCTGAGTTTTACCCATGCCACTCACACCTAATATGCCCGATTGTTTATATTTGCTTAAGTTACTTTTGATCTTTTTTATTTGTGATGTATGATTTATAAAATAGCTAACAGGTGTAACAAGATTAGATATTTGTTCCCTTGCGAATATATTCTTACTCATTAAGAGTATAATAGTCAGTAATATATATTTTTTCATAATCTTTGCTAATTCTAATTTTTAGATGTAAATATTTAGGGTTTTTTCGATCAAAAGTCAATAAAATTTTATTACAATACAAAATTAATGCTGCAACTTTTAATTTTCAACTAGATTATCTTGACTAAATCATAATAACATGCTCTTATTTCAAGTATAATCAAACTAAATAATAAAATTAATTTGATTTATTAAGAAAAATTTATTATACTATTAATTTTTATTAACATATTCATTGATCAAGATGGAAAATCCAACACAAAAATTTATATCTTTTTCAGAACATAAAGCTGATATAGAGCGTATAAAACAAGCAATAGAAGAAGGATGGGCAATAGTAAAACTAGTGCCTAATAAGGGACGTTTTATTGGTCTTTTGGAAAAAATTTCACATGCAGAAGATGAGGAAACCGTATATATCCCGCCGAGAAAAAAATATTAATTAATTAATATTTTTTCTATTGAAGTTTATATTATCATTTCCTTTTATTCTTTTCTTTTAAAAAGAGTATAAAATTGCTATTTTAAAAGAAAAGAACTACATAATGCCATCATTTGAACAAACAAAAATCTTACCTTATAAACCTCAGGAATTATTTAATTTAGTTTGGGATATAAAATCTTATCCTAAATTTCTACCTTGGTGTGTAGCTAGCAGGGTTATTTTAGAAAATAGTGAAGAAATCGTCGCGGATCTTGTGATTCAGTTAAAAGGTTTTTCAGAAAGTTATCGTTCTCATGTTACTAATAAAATAATAGATGATAAAGAATATTTGATTAATACGTTGGCTATTTCGGGTCCTTTTAAATATTTAAAAAGTACCTGGCAATTTACTTCTCATCCTATAGGGACTGAGCTAAAATTTTTTATTGATTTCGAAATGAAGTCTAGAATGCTCGAGAAATTAGTTGGTAGCTATTTTATTAAAATAACTAAAAAAATGATTGTAGCTTTTGAAGAAAGGGCGAGAGGAATTATTAAGTAAGGTAAAGAAACTTTAATTTTACCTTACTTAATTGATAGAAAACTTATAATACAGCTTCTATAGCATTTCCTGATAATTGCACGTCGGTACTATAAACATTATCATAAACAAAAGTTGCAGCTGCGGCTGCTCCATTTACTGCACATAAAGTACCTTCATAAACTGTAGATCCTGCGTCATATAATGCATGAGCAGTATTTTTTATGCACTCTACTACATTTTCAGAATTAGCAGCTACTGTAACTGCTACAGTACCCACCATACTAGCTGTAGGATGGAAAAATATTGTACTAGCAAGACTTTTTACTATTACCTTTGCAAATTCTGGTAAAGCAAACCCAAAGGCATATCCTGTCATTACTGATCCAGATATTTCTTTAAAAGTAATAAGACCTAAAAGAATTTGTGGTAAAGTTTTTACGGCGTAACTTGCTGCTTCAGCAGAATGCTGACCACAATTTATAGCTGATTCTTGAGTATTATCAAGGTGCGTTTTACTATTACTAGCAAAATAATTAAACATTTTAGAAAACATTAACTTTCTCCATTGTTAAGTTGAATTATCATATTTTATGGTTTCTAGAGCTTAAGTAAAAACTACCATAAAGCATAAGTAAATAAATGTCAACTATTTAGTTAAATATTATTAATAATTCATTTCTTATTTAGAGCAACTAAGTAAATTTCTGTTGATTCTTTGCGGCTGGATGATGGTTTAAAATGTTTGACAGTAGAGAATTCACGTTTAACTTTGTTTAAAAGCTCATTTTCAGCTCCGCCACGAAAGATTTTGGCAATAAAATGACCGGAAGGGTTTAAGACTTTTAAAGCAAATTCAAAAGCTTGCTCGCATAAAAGCAAGGTTCTTATATGATCGGTAGCTTTATGACCTATAGTATTTGATGCCATATCACTCAATACTATATCAGCTTTGCCTTTTAAAGCTTGAATGATTAATTCTTCAGTATCTTTTTCAAAGAAATCTTTTTGAAAAGATTCAACTCCAGGAATTGGTTCGATTTCAAGTAAATCGACTGAAATTATTTTATTTTTTAAATTACCATCCGTAGCTTTAATGAGCTTAGAAGCTACTTGACTCCATCCCCCTGGGGCTGCCCCTAAATCAACTACTTTCATATTTGGAGTGAAAATTTTAAATTTTTCATGAATCTCAAGGAGTTTATATGCAGCTCTTGATCTAAAGCCCTCAATACGTGCTTTTGCAACATAAGGATCATTTAACTGACGTCTTAGCCAGTTACTAGAAGAAACAGTGCGTTTTTTAGAAGTCTTAACTCTAACAAACTTATTTCTATAACCGTTTAAATTATTTGTCATAAAATCTTTTATTTTCGTGTGCTATTTTATCTAATATAGAATTAACAAAGCCTATTTCATGATCATTTAGCATATCATTTGCTATATCTGTATATTCATTAATTATTACCTTAGTAGGTATATCTGGAAAAAATAATAATTCACATATACCACTGCGTAATAAAGCCTGTAGCAAAATAGGTATGTGATTTTGGTTTTTATCATTTACCAGATGATTACTTATAATTTCATCTATTTTATCAATATTTTCAAATACCAACTTTACCAACATTTTAAAATGACTTATAGTTAGTGATATTTTTATGGGTGAATCAGTCATAGAAGTATCATTGCGATAAAAAGAAAGTACATTTTCTATTATATCATCTATATTGTCATTGTTACGTAACATATGTTGATATATAGCTTGTATTGCTGCAATACGTGCAATCGACTTCTTATTGATTTTATTTGAACTCATAAAAAGAAATAAAGTTTTAAATTTAGTATACTATACTTTAAAACTACTTATTTGTATACTCGTTTAATTTGAAAAATTGGCTACATCGTTCTATAAATACTGCGGTACTCACGTATTTAAGTATAGGCTCCGTGTCTCGCACTTATGGACTGATTACTCTTTTTCAAATTAAACTTCGTTTACCTACATATTAATAATAAAAAAATTATGTTATCTATAGTCGGATTTATTATAACAATTAGTATCTTGGTGTTTATCCACGAGCTAGGGCATTATGCAGTTGCAAGATTTTTTAATGTAAAAATCGAAGAATTTTCGATAGGTTTCGGCAAAGAATTAATCGGTATTACAGACTCAAAAGGGGTTAGATGGAAAATTTGTTTATTGCCACTTGGTGGATATGTTAAGATTTATGGTTATGATCGAAACATTATGGATAAAGCACAAGAAATAAATGAAAAAGTAGCGTTTTATGCTAAATCCTGTTTTGAGCGTTTTTTAATAGTTGCAGCAGGACCTTTAATTAATTATTTACTTGCCATAATAATATTTGCCGGATTTTATTTTTGCCTTGGTAAAGTAGAAATTCAGCCTGTAATAGGGGAGGTAATAGCTGAATCACCAGCAGAAAAAGCTAATTTGCGAGAGGGTGATAGAATTGTTAAAGTTAATAATAAATTAGTTAAAGATTTTAGTGATGTACAAAAAGAAATACTAATTAATGGTTTAAATTCTTCTACTTTATTAATAGAGCGAAAAGGGGAAGAATTTACTGTTAGTATAATGCCTGAAGAAGTAGTTGTAGAAAAAGCTAGAAAAATACTGCGTATTGGTATTATGGCTAAAAATGAACCTGTTCACACTAAAATAGGGATATTATCAAGTTTATCAGAAGCAATATTTGATACTATAGATGTATCGGCGGTAACTTTAAAAGCAGCATCACAAATGATTGTAGGAAAGCGATCAGTAAGTGAAATAGGTGGACCGGTAGCTATTGCAAAAGAATCAGGAAGAACTTTAGAGCATAGTATAGAGATGTATTTACTATTTATAGCAATGCTTTCGGTAAATTTAGGACTACTTAACTTGTTACCTATACCGGTACTTGATGGTGGTCATTTATTATTCATATTATATGAAGCAGTTACAGGTAAATTACCGAATATTAAAGCTAGAAATGTTTTATTACAAATAGGGATAATGATAATAATTTTCCTTACTGTAATTTCTTTTTCTAACGATATAAAAAATTTATTCTCTTAAGTGGGTAGATTTACTTGCTCTAGTTAATATTATTTACTATAGTGTACGTTTAATGCAAAAATTTTAAATAAATCTTATAAGAAGGTTTTAGGTGATAATCAGGTCAATTATTAAATTAGCAATTTTAACAGTAACAATTTTTTATTATAACATTTCCTTAGCAGATTCAGTTATTCGTAAAATAACTATAGAAGGTAATCATAGAATTGAACGCTCTACTATTGAGAGCTATTTAAAGCTAAAACCTGGTGAAAGCTATAATAGTTTAAAAGAAGACGAAGCAATAAAACGCTTATATGCTACTTCACTTTTTAGAAACATCAAAATGGATATGTCAAGCGATGGTAATTTAATTGTTAGCGTTACTGAAACTCCATTTATAAGTAGCGTAGTGTTTAGAGGTAACTCTAAAATAAAAGCTAATATGCTATCTAAAGAGATTTATACAATGGCAGGTGAGTCTTTAAGCCAAGCTAGAATTGAATTAGATGTAAAAAAAATATCAGAAATCTATAAACGTAGTGGTCGTTTTGCTACTATAGTAACACCTAAAATTGAAGATTTAGAAAATAATAGAGTTAAGGTTATTTTTGATATCGCAGAAGGACCAAAAACCGGTATTAAATATATTTATTTTAGTGGTAATGAAAATTATAGTGATTCAGAGCTTAAATCTGTTGTTTTAACTAAGGAATCTCGTTGGTTTCGTTTCTTAGATAGTAATGATACTTATGAACCTGATCGTATTGAATATGATAAAGAATTATTAAAAGAATTCTATCAATCAGTTGGTTTTGCAGATTTTAGAGTAATTTCAGTATCAGCTGAGTTAAATAATACCAAAGAATATTTCGTTCTTACATATTCTCTTGAAGAGGGTGAAAAATATAATTTCGGTAATGTTACAATAGAAAACAAATTAACCAATATTGATATAACTCCTGTTAATAAAATTGTCAATATTAAGCAAGGTAGTGTTTTCAATATGAAAACAGTTGAAAATATTGCTGATAAAATTGGAGAATATTTTACAGCAGTGGGCTATCCAGCAGTGAATGTTTATCCTGATATTGTAAAAAATCCTGATCATACAATTAATATTAAATTTATTATAGAGAAAGCCGATAAAGTTTATATCAATAAAATTAATATTATTAATAATCTTAAAACTGAAGATCATGTTATAAGAAGAGAGTTTAAATCTGAAGAAGATGATATACTAAACCGTTCTTATATTGAAAAAGGAGAACGTAATCTTAGAAACTTAGATTATTTTGAGAAGATAGGAATTAGTTTTGCTCAAGCAAAAACTAAAGATAAATATGACTTAAATGTTGAGGTTGATGAAAAATCTACTTCTTCTGTTGGTTTTGATTTAGGGTATAACACCACAGGTGGGGTATTTGGACGTTTCTCTTTCTTAGAGCGTAATTTAGTAGGTATAGGTAAAATACTTAATGCTGGTGTGCAAGTAAGTAAAAATACTACAAGCTATTATGGTGGTATTACTGACCCACATTTCTTAGATCGTGATTTATCTCTAGGTGTAAGCGGATTTATCAATAAAAGCGGTCGTGGTCAGAGTGTGCTTTCTAACACAGATCAAAATTATAGACAGCATTCTGTAGGTGGTAAAACTTCCTTAGGTTATGAAATTAAAGAAGATTTAAGTCACGAAATAGATTATTTAATTAAACGTGATACCTTGAGTGCTCCATCTCCATCAAGCTCAATATTTTTACAGGAGCAAATGGGTAAGTTTATTACTTCTGCTATTGGTCACACTATTGCTTATGATCAAAGAGATAGTAAAATTATTGCGAAGAATGGTTATTTAGTAAGCGTTAGTCAAGAATATGCGGGTATTGGAGGTGATAATAAATATCTGAAACATGAAGTTGATGGTAAATATTATAAATCTTTCATACAAAATAAGCTTACTTTAAAACTATCTGCTTCTGGAGGTGATATTGCAGCACTCGGCGGACGAGTTATTAGAATTTCAGATCGCTTTAATTTAGGTGATTATAGCTTAAGAGGTTTTGCTAGCGGTGGTGTTGGACCACGTGAAAAAGTTACTAATGAAGGTTTAGGCGGTAAAAGATATTATACATTTTCTACTGAACTTAACTTCCCAACTCCAGTACCTGAAGAATTTAACCTCACTGGTGCGGTATTTATGGATTTAGGAAGCTTATGGGGAGTAGGCTTAAATAAAGCGAAATATCAAAGTCCAAATGGTATCTATAATGATAAGTCACTTAGGGCTTCTGTTGGTTTCGGATTTATTTGGGTAACACGCTTTGCACCAATTAGAATGGACTGGGGTTTTGCGGTTAAGAAGAAGAAATATGACGATACGCAGCATTTCCACTTAAGATTTTCTACGCATCTTTAGTATTGTAATCTAGTTTGTTTCAGGCTTTATTGTATAGCTTGAAAAAAGTGTAAAATGTCATCCTAAAATGGTCGTTGTGCTTGCGTGAAGTAGTTTTTCCTTTCTCATCCCGTGGCGGCATTGTCCGCATGGATCATTTCCTCCTGTCATCCCGTGATTTATTCACGGGATCCAGTTAAAAATATCAATAATATTGATATTTTTTATTGTTTTTCTGGATCTAGTTCCCAAGCAACTAGATGACTACCTCAGGGCGTTTTTCGATCCACGCAAGCAAATCCTCATGCGGGAATGACATTGAAGCAATAGATATCGTCATTGCGAGGAAAACTATAAGTTTTGTACGTGTGCAATCTAGTAAAATGCATAGCATTTTTATTATTTTTCCTGGATTGCCACGCTCCTTGCAGTGGTATAGCTTATGACGATATCTATACTTGGTTAATAATACCAAAAAATTAAATTAATTTTCCTTTACAGAGTCTAGTACTTCCACAATAATACTTTCAAAATAATTTTTTTATTTTAAATTCTTGCCGATGTAGCTCAGCTGGTAGAGCGGCGCATTCGTAATGCGTAGGTCTGGGGTTCAAATCCCCACATTGGCACCGGTGTTTTTTCTTTCAAAAGTATTTTACATAATTCGTTTAAAAGAAGAAGTTGTATTAAGTAAAAGATGAAAGGTGGCTTTCATCTTTATTACAATAGTATCGAATAGTTTTTAAAAAAGGATACCTCATTGCGTGAAGGTTATGCAATAACTATACGTACGCAATCTAGTAAAATGCATAGCATTTTTTAGTTGGACCTGGTTAGCAAGCCACGGGAGATATTGTTGCGTGGATCGAAAAACGCTTTCGGTGTCAATCCGTGGCTTGTCCACGGGATCCAGTAAAAAGATACGAATATAAAAAGCTTGTATTTATATTGCTTTATGTTGGACCTAGTTCCCAAGCCAATAGTACCGGACAGTTTTAAAAAAATGTTATATTTTATTTAGGTGTAGGTGACCTTATATGTCATTCTTAGCTAGAGGCAGGAATCCAGCGTAAAGCGAGATAATATCGAGCTTTTAATTTTAAAAACTTGCTGCTTTTATATTTGTTTCTCTGGATTCCCGCTTCTAGCTAGGAATGACATATAATAATAACTGTCCGGTACTTAGGACAAGCCACGGTATTGTAAGAAAAGAAAGTGATATAATATAAGTTATAAATGTAATATAAACATTTATGAAAGAGGACCCTATATCATGATATACACGTTTTATTTGAAAAATTGGCGGCAGTACTTCTTGCTTATAATCCTCACGTACTATATGTACGCTGCGGTTATCAGCTTCAAGATGCTTTGCTCTTTTCCAAACAAAACTTCGTCTACCAACTCTTCATTTATTAGATGTATATAGGGTATTAAACGGACGTAAGCGATCGTCACGGGGTAACAGGAGGAAAAATGATCCACGCAGGCAATGCCTGCTCGCAATGACGATTTACAACAATTCCTTGTGCCATGTAACAACGTAGGGAATACATAAATTAAAACTAATTACTCACCCAATTGCCTTTATCGTTTTTATGATATTTCTTCTCCACAGCTGACCATGCTACTTTATGTGCAACAGTTTCTCTAGAATCGTTATCCCGTCTTTTTTCAGGAGATTTATATTGTTCAAATGCATGGTTAAAAGCTTCACGATAAATATCTTGAGCATGCTTTGGAAGATGATTTTTGACTGAATCGGGTAGGTCGGTATTGTTTTTGTAAGGCATAAAAAACCTCTGATAATTATTGATACTAATAATTTATAACATCAGAGGTTTTATTTCTAGAAAAAAGTTAAACTTAATTTTATGACCATAAACTTTTCATTTTGTTAAAAAAGCTTCCGTCATTTTCTTTTTCATTTACGGATTCTTTTCTCAATTCTTCTAATAATTCTTTTTGTCTTTTTGATAAATTTTTAGGCACCTCAACATGCACATGTGCAAGCATATCGCCTCTAATAGTTGATCTTATTTTAGACATACCTTTGCCACGTAATCTTAGCTGATCACCATTTTGTGTACCTGCCGGAATGGTTAAATTAACTTTGCCGCCTTCGATTACCGGCACCGCTACTTCTCCGCCAAGGGCAGCATTTACAAAACTAATAGGTAGTTTACAATGTAAATTTGCTCCATCTACCTTATAAATATCATGAGGTTTTATTGCAATATCGACATATAAATCGCCATTATTGCCGCCTCTAATACCAGCTTCGCCTTCGCCTGGATGTCTTATTCGAGTGCCATTTTCAACACCTGCGGGAATATTTACCGATAAGTTTCGCTGCTTGTGGTAACGCCCCAAGCCGTGGCATTTTTTACAAGGGTTCTTGATGATTTGACCATTACCTTGACATTTATGACAAGTTTGTTCAATCATAAAAAAGCCTTGCTGAACTCTAGTTGCACCTACGCCGCCACAAGCATCGCAAGTAGTTGCAGTTTCACCTTTTTCAGAGCCGCTACCATGACAAGTGTCGCATTTTACTTCACTGGAAAAACTGATATTTTTCTCTATGCCGTGAAATGCTTCTTCTAAATTAATCGTAAGATTATATTTTAAATCAGAGCCTCTAACCTTGCTTGAAGTTGGCTTTCTTCTGCCACCACCGCCCATAAAGTCGCTAAAGAAATCACCAAATATATCGTTGATATCAGCACCGAAAGGATGACCGCCTTGACTGCCAGCTCCGCCTCTTGCTTGTTGATTTTGGAAAGCATCATGTCCAAATCGGTCATAAGCTGCTCTTTTCTGCTCATCTTTCAAAACTTCATAAGCGGCATTGATTTCTTTAAATTTTTTCTCGGCGTTTGTATCCCCAGCTGCTGCATTGTCAGGGTGATATTGTTTAGCTAGCTTATGATAGGCTTTTTTAAGATCAGCACTACTTGCTGTTTTGCTAACTCCAAGGATTTGGTAATAATCTTGTGACATGAAATTATATTATATGGTTTAATGTCATTCCCGCGTAGGCGGGAAGTAAGTAAAGATATATAAAAACAAGTTTTTATATGTCTATTTTGCTAAATAAGTAATTTTATGTAAGGTTGTTTTTTCTGGATTCCCGCCTATGCGGGAATGACCCAGAAACCTTAACATATTAATATGATTACTTCTTCTCTACATCTTCAAAGTCTGCGTCTACTACTTTTTCGTTGCTAGCAGTATTTTCTTCAGAAGCACTACCCGCAGCACCAGCGTCGCTTTGTGCTTTATACATTGCTTCGCCGATTTTCATACTAGCAGCGGTTAAGCTTTCTGTTTTTTCTTTAATTAATGCAGCATCTTCTGAATCTAAAACAGCTTTTAAAGCAGATAAAGCATCTTCTACCGCTCCTTTATCTTCAGACGATAATTTATCGCTATAATCTGTTAAAGTTTTTTCAGTAGAATAAATTAAGCTATCAGCAGCATTTTTTGCTTCAATAAGCTCTTTACGTTTTTTATCCTCATCGGCATTTTTCTCAGCATCCTTAACCATTTGCTCGATTTCCGCATCGCTAAGACCGCCGGAAGCCTGTATTGTGACTCTCTGCTCTTTACCGCTAGCTTTATCTTTAGCCGAAACATGCACTATGCCGTTTGCATCAATGTCAAAAGTCACTTCTATTTGCGGCACGCCACGTGGAGCAGGAGGGATTCCTTCTAGATTAAACTGACCAAGCATTTTATTATCTTTTGCCATTTCACGCTCACCTTGGAATACCCTAATAGTTACTGCGTGCTGATTATCATCGGCAGTAGAAAATACTTGGCTTTTCTTACTTGGGATTGTGGTATTACGATCGATTAATCTTGTGAATACGCCGCCTAAAGTTTCAATACCAAGAGATAGAGGTGTAACGTCTAATAATAATATATCGGTTACTTCTTTATTTAATACACCACCTTGAATAGCTGCCCCAAGAGCTACAACCTCATCAGGATTCACGCCTTTATGTGGAGCACGCCCGAAGAATTTTTCCACCGCATCTTGTACTTTCGGCATTCTGGTCATACCGCCAACTAGCACTACTTCTTGAATATCGGCAGCTTTTAAGCCTGCATCCTTTAAAGCTTTGCGGCAAGGTTCTATGGTTTTCTCAATTAAATCATCAACTAATTTTTCAAGTTCCGCTCTAGTAAATTTAATATTTAAATGTTTTGGACCGCTACTATCAGCTGTGATATAAGGCAAATTAATATCAGTAGTTAATGCAGATGACAATTCTTTTTTAGCTTTCTCAGCTGCTTCTTTTAAACGCTGAAGTGCAAGTGGATCGTTACGTAAATCAATCCCACTTTCTTTTTTGAATGTATTTATTAAATGCTCTAATACTCTTGTATCAAAATCTTCACCACCAAGGAATGTATCGCCATTAGTTGATTTTACTTCAAAAACACCATCACCAATTTCAAGGATTGAAACGTCGAATGTTCCACCACCAAGATCATAAACCGCAATAGTTTTGCTTGCTGATTTATCAAAACCATAAGCAAGAGCTGCCGCAGTTGGTTCGTTGATTATTCGAAGAACTTCAAGTCCTGCAATTTTACCAGCATCCTTTGTTGCTTGACGCTGTGCATCATTAAAGTAAGCAGGCACAGTAATAACTGCTTGTGTTACTTTTTCACCTAAATAATTTTCAGCTGTTTCTTTCATTTTTTGTAAAATAAAAGCACTAATTTGGCTAGGTGAATGTTTTTTCCTTTCAACTTCAACCCATGCATCACCATTATCAGCTTTAACTATATTATATGGCACTATTTCTTGATCTTTTTTAACCATTGGATCGGTAAAATTTCTACCGATTAATCTTTTTACGGCATATACAGTATTACGCGGGTTAGTTACAGCCTGTCTTTTAGCGGACTGCCCAACTAATTTTTCACCATTTGCGAAAGCTATAATCGACGGTGTAGTTCGCTCACCTTCAGAGTTTTCTATTACTTTTGGCTCCTTACCTTCCATCACTGCAACGCAAGAGTTGGTGGTTCCAAGATCTATACCTATTACTTTTCCCATAAATCCTCTATTAATTTTTTATTTTGTTTATTGCTTTTTATTTGATATAGTGCTGATCTAATGATTTTACAAGAGGTGGGAATGAAAAAATTATTAATTTTACCAAAAATTTTATTTATCATTAATCTATTTTTATTAAATAATATAGTTTTAGCGTCGCCGGAAATAAGTAGTACTATATTTGAAAAAGCTAAGAAAGCTATTGTGACGATTGATACTAGAATTGCTGTATCAGCTTATGAAGATACAAATAGCTGGACAGGAACCGGATTTATTAATGATAAGAAAAATGGTTATATAATTACTAACACTCACGTTATTGGGCTTAGTGCAATCGGTACTTATTTTGTTACCTTTTATAATGGTGAGCAAGCTGAGGCAAAATTAATATATTATGATATTTGGCAAGATTATGCCGTTCTAAAGGTAGTAAGTAACGATATACCTGACTCCGCAATGGAAATACCATTTTCTAGCGAGTCTCCAAAATTAAACCAGAAAGTTTTTGTAGTCGGTAACACCGAAGCACAAGGCTTTTCTTTCCATACTGGATATTTGTCTGATCTATATAATATTGATGGTATGATGCCGCAAGGTACTTATATAATTAATTTAAATATTACTGGTGGTGCTAGTGGTTCACCAGTGCTAAACGATAAAATTGAGGCTATAGGCGTATTATATGGTGGTGGTAAGACCTACTCTTTAGCATTGCACGGCGATTATGTAATCCGCACTTTAGAAAGCTTGAAAAATAATAAAGAGCCAACAAGGCAACATATAGGAATAATAAGTGATCTATATTCTTTAAATAAAGCTGTTAGACATAATAATTTCCCTAAAGAGGAAATGGATAAATATATAAAGAAATTTCCCGATAGCAGAAATAGAGTTATAAGCGTTAAGACTGTTTTAGCAGGTTCACCTGCTGAAAAAGTTTTGAAAGCTGGTGATATTATTTGGGCTATTAATGATAAAGAGCTAGGCGGTAATTTAGCAATGCTCGATAGAGAAATGGATAATTCTAAAAACGCCGTTACGAAGCTTATTATATTCCGTGATGGGAAAAAGCTTGAGCAAACAGTAAATCTATATAACGTCAATAATAATAAAATCAGTAGAATGGTAAATTTTGGCGGTGCTATATTTTTTGAAGTAGATGATTATTTTAGTAATAAATCAGGCATTCCGCTTAAATCCCTAGCTATAGCTTCTGTTCAGTCCGGTAGTAGTTTTAGCTCTATACCAACATTTTTTACTAAAGATTATAAAAATGTTTACAGACTACAAATTTTTGAGATGAAAGATTTAAAGCTAAATAATCTCGATGATTTAATAAAACTTATGCCGAATATTACTAAAGATAAATTTATAACTATAAGGTTTAAAAATTACCAACCATATTATGCTCATTTTGGTTACAATGAAATTATTTCGTCTCATGATGAAATGAGTGCGGATATAACTCTAGATTCCATAGATACTAAGCCGTATATACTCAAATATAATAATGTTTCTCATGAATGGGATGCAGAAAATATAAAGCTTCAGTAACTAGTTTAGTTGTGATAAATTAACAATCGTTAATCAATTAAATAATATCAAATTCAACTCTCTTTATTGTGTTGTTTCTTCTAAATTTATAAACTTTAAATTACTAAGAATTTAATTTTTATCAATTTAGGAGAAATGATGACTAAATATATACCTAACTTAAACTTACCTCCCAATAGTAATGAGAATGATATCTATAACTCAATTACACCTAGAAAGGAAGCAGCAATTATAGAATCTTTAATTTTACAAGAAAAATTTCAGCCATTAGATTTACAATTTCTTAAAACAGCAAGTCTTCTTAAAAAAGAAAATTCTAAAAGTTCTAACATGCTAAAACACTACGTTACTAGTTATGATAAAGAAATCATTGAAAATATTTTTCGTCAAGCACATGATAATGACGAAAAGGATTTAGTAGCAAAGATGTTGGAAATAGAACCTAAATTAGAAAGATTTTGCCAAAAACAAGAACTCGAATTAGTAGGAGATGACCAACCCCCGCAAGATCAAGTTTAAAAAAGCCTAAACCATTATAATTTATTATTTTAAGCTCTAATTATTATAATTTAGGAAAAAAAATGAAGAAGCAACAAAAACAATTATCCGTACCTAGTTTAGATTTAAGTGTTACAAAAAAAAAGCAAATCAGAAGATTTACCACCTCCACCTAATTCTGAAGAAGATAGAATAACTACACCTACTTCAGCACCAATTCTCTCAGATTATAAAGAATTAAATTTAGAAGATTGTGAGAATTTAAATAAAAATGAATTAAAAAAATATTTTAAGTCTATCAATGAACATAATCAAAGTATTTTTTGTCAAGCAGTAGAACAAAATAAAAAAGAATTAGTAAAAGATATATTGGCAATAAATTCTGATTTAATAAATGTAAAAACTAAATTAGAAGGACATAATATTCTGCATAAAGCTCTTATGGGTATAGTAGGTGTTAAAATGGTAAAAATATTATTGAAAGAAGAACCTTGTTTAGTAGTAATGATAGACAATCAAGGTTTAACTCCTATTATGTTTGGTAAAATACATGGCTTTGGTAAAGAAGATCCAAACGAGCAAAATAGTAAAATTAAAAAAGTAATAGAACATTATGAGAAAAAAGTTGCGAGTGGTAAAGTACCTATTAGAAAATCAAAATTAGTGTCTATTAAAGATACTAAAGAAACTCCAGATAGTTTAAAGTTTTTGCAATATTTATATGCTAAAGGAAATGAAGAAAATTTAAAATTTTATATATCTGTCAATTTAAAACAAAATAAAGATGTTTTTCATCAAGCAGTGATGTCAAATAAAAAACAGTTAGTAAAAAAAAATATTAAGCTATGCTCCTGAATATATAAATTATACTAATTCGGAAGGTCATAATATATTGCATATGGCACTTAAAAATAAAGCAAAAGCAGATGCAGAAATGATAGAGATATTACTGCAAAATAAACCTAAGCTAATAACAGAGAAGAACAAGGAAAATTTGACTCCTCTTATGTTTGGAGAAAAATATGGCTTTAGTGAAGTACTATCAAAGAAAGAAATTGATAAAATAAAAGTAATACTGAAAGACTATGAGAGAGATGCTATTAGGTATGATTCGTATTTGCCTGATTCGCCTAATGAAAAAAAGGTAGATTTCGAGGACGAATTATTAGGAAATGATTTAGGAGGGGTTAATGGGACAACCACATAATAATGATAAAGAAGTAACACCTGAAAATACGCTACAATTATTTAAAGATAAACTGTATCTTTGTGAGAACTATATATGCTCTATGACCAAGAATAGTAGGGATAAATTAAAGTATAGTGAGAAATTAATATTAGATAAGGTATTAAATTTAGCAATTAAAAATGAAGAGTATGTAATACTTAATGAAATGATAAAACTAGTACCTATTTTAAAAAATTATATGTATGAAAAAGGGTTTATGGATGATAATAATTATTATGTCCTGCCTATGGGAGCGGATAGCTGATATGTTGAAGTTCGGCTAAGGTAAATCGTCGTTGTTCGTATATCATTCCTGTGAGAACAGGAATGATATACGTAGATTTATAATTCGGTGACTGGCATTTCGCCTAAATTTTCAACTTGATAAAATTTTGTTTCATATCCGTTATGAGATTCAGTTCGTATTAAATTTTCTGGCTGCTTCATTGCCTCTTTTACTAACTTTACTCTCTCCGAAATAAAATCTATATTAGTTGCTGTTTGTAGAGGAAAATCTTGTATTACCTCTACCTTTTTACCTCCGCTAGCAGCAGTTATTTTAATTATTTCACTATTTGCTTCATATGCATAATTTTGAATTTCATCAAAATATATGAGCTTACCATCAGCGTCAAAGCCCATTAATTGTTGTGCTTTCAATAATTCTTGTTTTGCTGTTACTACTAACTTTGCTGTTTCTTTTGGTAATGATGGTAGCTCAAATTTATTTGTTGAATTTGTTGTTTCAAATAATTTTTCGTATTGAAATTTATAATTTACTAGCTTTATTTCATCATTTGGTTTAGTAAGATTTTTAATAGCCTTAAAAAGCCATTTTCCTGTTGTGTTAAAGGTTTTTACCATATTATATGATCTTAAGTGCATATGTTTCTCTAAATTTATTTCGAGTCGGCAATATACAAATCTTGTTTAAGTATGTCAACATAAATTAATAAATCTTATATTAAATATTAATAAAAAGTAATTATCATAATTTCTTTTCACAAAAGCAAAATAAACTGATATTAATATAAAAAGATGTTAGGGGGTTGTTTGTTATCCTAAAGCAGTGTTGCACGTGAATTGGTTTTCTACTTGTCATCCCATGGCTTGTCCACGGGATTTAGAAAATAATAAAAAATACTAATTCTATTAGTATTTTTAACTGGCTCTAGTTCATAAATCACTGGATGACATAGGGAGAATGATCCAAGCCACGGGGTGACATTGGTTCAACTAGATTGCTTCGTTGAAATTTTCAGTTTCTTCTCACAATGACGCTTATAATCCCACCAGCATCTTATAACTAAAAAAAAGTCTAAAAAATTATGCGTTATTTATTTATTGTTTTCCTACTCGTATTTGTAAATGGTTGTAATTTAAAACCTGTTTATAATACAGAATATAGTAATAGTGAGGTAGTTAAAAATTTAGAATCTATTGAGGTAGAGCCTATTAAAACAATAGAAGGGGCTGAATTTTATCACCGATTAACAAGTATCTTGCCACAAAAAACAAAAGCAAAATATATTCTTAAGGCAGAATTAGCAGGAGCTACTACGCCTGCTACCATAGAAAAAAACTCGAATGTTTTAAGGGAGTATATTAATCAGTTAGTCAAATATCAATTAGTTGATATAGAAAGCCAAAAAATATTAATCAAAGAAAAATTTTATCAATCAACATCATATAATTCTATTTTTACCCCTTATGCTTCAAGTGTTGAGAGAGATGAAACAGGAATAGACCTTGCCTATGCGGCAGCTGAAGAAATTTGCAGCAGAATAATTTTATACTTTACTCGAAATAATAATTTATGAAATTCTATTTTTCGCAAATTAATCGTTTATTTGAATTAATAGCCAGTGGTAAGGTTAAGGCTCTATTATTATATGGTCCTGATAAAGGTTATATAGATAAAATTTGCCGTCACTTAGTGAAAAAGTTTAACATGCTGCAAACTTCTATAGAATATAGTGATCTTAATATTTCTTCTTTAGAGATATTGCTTAATTCGCCTAACTTCTTTAATCAAAAAGAATTAATTAGAATTAAAGGCGTAGGAAATTCGATCGATAAGAATTTAAAAGTAATTCTAAATGATAATTATATTAATTTTCCTGTATTTATTGGTGAAGATATTACCTCAAGCAGCAGCTTTAGAAAATTTTTTGAAACTGAAGAATCACTAGCTTCGCTTGCTTGTTATCATGATGATGAAGCAAAAATTGAGAAGATAGTTTTAGAAAAATTAGCTAAATGTAATAAAATTATAGATAGGGAAGCACTCATTTATTTAAAAAATCATTTAAAAGGGGATCATGAGTTAGTTTCCAACGAGATAAATAAGTTGATATATTTTGTGCATGATAAACAAGAAGTTACCTTAAATGACATTAAAGAGGTGCTAAGTAGTGAGATCATAGCTAATGGTAGTGATATAGCAATGTACTTTTCACAAAAAAATTACGTCAGTTTTTTAAAAGAACTAGATATATTAAAAAAGCAAAATATAAATGAAGTGCTGATGATTAGAGCCTTAATAAGGCATTATCTAAATTTATATATAGTGTTGTCGAAAGTAAAAATTGGAGAGCGTCTTGATTCTGCAATAAAATCGCTATCACCGCCTATTTTTTATCAGTATATTAATGATTTTACCAAAATAGCAAATAGCCTTAGTCTAGCTGAGTGCTTGAAGACTTTAAGAATATTGCAACAAGCGGAAGTGGATTATAAATTAAATCCTGCAGGGTTTGATCTTTTACAAAAACTTTTAAATAATAATGAGTTAAGTAATGAAAGAATTGATTATTAGAGATAAGTATGGTCAGTCTACGCCTATGTCTCATAAAGAGTATGAAAAATTTAGTCAATTTAAAGATAAGTATTGGGCAGTACAAGCAAAGAATGCAGCTAAAGAAGGTTTTTTATCAGAAAAAGAAAGTAAAAATTTTTTTAATAAAATATTAAAGATATATTATGCCAAGACCTGATTTTTCTGATCCTGATAAACAAATTCAAGAGATAATTAGAGTTAACCATGCTGGTGAGTATGGAGCAAAAAGGATTTATCAAGGACAGTTAAAATATACTAAATCTCAAAATGACTATGTATTAATTAAAGAGATGCTAGAGCAAGAAGAAGTACATCTAAATTATTTTGAGAAAAAATTATTAGAGAAGAAAGTAAGACCTACTGCCTTATTATCTTTTTGGCATCATTATGGATTTTTACTTGGGGCTGTATCTTCTAAAATTGGTACAAAAACGGCAATGTTAGTTACGGAGAGTGTAGAAGAAGTAATAGAGAAGCATTATGCACAGCAAATAAATTATTTGGAAAATAAAAACATTGAACCAGAATTATTAGATAATATTGTAAAATTTCGGTTAGATGAGATTGAACATAAAGACATAGCTATAATAAATGATAGCGAGCAAGCAATATTTGCAAAAGCAACAAGTAGTGTAGTAAAAGCGATTTGTAGAATTGCTATTAAACTAAGCAAAAAGATTTAATTCTCACTGCTGTCATATCCAAGAAGTTCTAAATATATATTTTCTATGTCTTGAGTAGGTTGTGAATTATAAAGTTCTGCTTGTTCAAAATATTTCTTACTTTCTTCAATATTCCCAAGTTTTTTATAGCAATACCCAATCTTAGAGAGAGCTTCTTTCATATCGCAGCAATAGTTATCGCTACCAAAAAATTTAATTATTTCAATTTCTTGTAAGTTAAGCCTAAAATTACGTTAGCATCTTCATCAGTATATGACTCTAAATTGCTTAAATCGTGTTTTTTACTTTTCATGTATTAGGAATTAAGAAAAAATAGGGTGCCAGGGGTTAAGCTCCGTTGTTACAATATAACAACCTCCATTATACTTCATGATTTTACTCACTTATAATAACAGACCCCTGGCATAAACTTGACTTATAAGTTTTTGACAGATTGGTCTTGCAACAATGGAGCTTAAACATCATTAGCGTTTCATATATTAGTTGAATAATATAAATAGTCAAGAGGTTTTAGTTGTTATATTGATAAAAAATGTAATTTTCAGTTAAGAAGTACTATTTTTTATATTTTTTGGCTGATATTTTGTGGTAAAATTTGCTTTTAAATAAATAATAATTTATATTTACATATGTAATCAGAAATAAAAAAATAAAATATGAATAATTCTCATCCTACTACTAAGTCACATTTATTTCATATAGTTGATCCAAGCCCTTGGCCTATTTTAACTTCATTTGCTTTACTTATTTTAGTTGCGGGTGGCGTTTCATTTATGCATAGCTATAAATTTAACCATTACATACTAGCTTTTGGAATTATTTCAGTAGCTTATTGCTTATATTCTTGGTGGAGAGATGTAATAAAAGAGGGAATAATAGATCATAGTCATACCGAGCCTGTTAGACATGGTCTAAGAATTGGGATGGCTTTATTTATTTTAACTGAAATAATGTTTTTTGGAGTATTTTTTGCATCTTTCTTTAAATCAAGTTTATCACCTGTTGGTCTTTTAGATGGTGTATGGGTAATAAAACAAGGCGTATGGCCGCCACCTAACATTAAAGTTTTTGATCCATTTGATATTCCTTTTATTAATACTTTAATATTACTTTTATCTGGTACTACTGTTACTTGGGCTCATTATGCCTTAGAAGAACGTAATCAAAAAGATTGTGTAACGGCTCTTGGTCTTACTATAATTCTTGGAATATTCTTCACTTGTATGCAAGCATATGAATATTACCATGCTGCTTTTAAATTTACTGATGGTATATATCCGTCTAATTTTTATTTAGCAACTGGCTTTCATGGTGCACATGTAATTATAGGTACTATATTTTTAATAGTATGCTATTTCAGGGCGAGAAGAGGTGACTTTGCTATTAAAAATAATGGGCATTTAGGATTTGAATTTGCAGCATGGTATTGGCATTTTGTTGATGTAGTATGGTTATTTTTATTTACTTTTGTATATATATTTGGTAGTTAGTCATAGACTATAGACCATAATATGTGATTATAATGTTACTTAAAACAAGTATTTTTGCAATATTTTGGTATATTAATCTAAATTACATATATTTATAGGTTGATTTATATGTAAATAGAATATACATTAATCTTTAAATAACTAATCATAATTGAGGTAAAAAATATGAATTTGCGTAAATTAAATGAAGAATTAATTGATTATAACATGTCGCTACGTCTATTATTTATGGTACTTGGTTTAGCTATTATAACAATGTCCATGGATAGCTTAGCTACTAGTGTTGGCGATCCAGTAGGTGCGGCGTTATGTAATGTGATTCTAATATTTAGAGGTAATACAGCAAGAGGTATAGCTGTTGTTGGTATAATCGTGCTAGGTATTCAGACACTTAGAGGAAAATTGCAATGGGAAGTGGCTTTAGTTATAGTTGTTGCGATCATAATATTATTCAAAGCTCCAGACATAGTATCTATGGTGTCAGGTAGCACTGGTAATGCTAGTTGTGGTACCACCAGCGTTACTTCGTAATTGTTAACATTTAAGTTCTAAAGATAAAGTACTCATAAGATTTGCTCTTATGGGTACTTTTTCTTTTTTTAAGATTTAAAAACTCAAACATTATAAATTCTAGTTTCTATTAAAATAATAAAAACCCTTATCAAAAACACACAAAACCTAGCAAAAATATATAAGTTTACAAAATTTTAGAAATTGAATTCTTGAAATCCTTTAAACCTATATGTATATTTAGGTATTAACTGAATTTAAGTTCTTATGAAATTAGCAAAAATATTAAGTGTCCTTTTATGCTTAGGGCTCATTCTAAACGGATGTAAAAGCAAGAAAAATAGTGATGATTTAGTTACTCCTATTTCTACTCTTTATAATGAGGGCATTACTCTGCTTGAGAAAAAGAAGTATAAAAATGCTGCTGAAGAATTTGGAAAAATATTTTATCAGCATCCAGGTAATGAATTTACGCCGCAAGCAGAGCTAATGCAAGCATACTCATTATTCCTTGCTGCTCAATATGAGGAAGCAGTTGATGTACTTGATATTTTCATTAATCTACATCCTGCAAATGTTGATATTGCTTATGCATATTACCTTAAAGCTCTTTCATATTATATGCTAATTTCTGATGTGAATCATGATCAATCTAGAACTTTCTTGGCTAAAGATAGTTTTGAAGATCTAATTACAAAATTCCCAAACACTAAATACGCTATTGATTCATCTTTAAAAATTGATTTAGTAAATGATCATTTAGCTGGTAAAGAGTTAACAATTGGTAGATTCTATTTAAAGAAAAAGAATCCAATGGCAGCAATTAATCGATTTGAAGAAGTAGTCGAAAATTATCAAACTACCTCTCATTGCGTAGAAGCTTTATATCGTTTGACAGAAAGCTATATGATGCTTGGATTACCGGATGAGGCAATGAAATATGCTTCGGTCCTTGGTCATAACTATCCGGATAGTAAATGGTATAGCTATGCTTATAAATTAATTAAAGGATACAATATTGGTAAATAAATAGTATGTATACGAAGATCAATTTCAAAAAGAGCAAGGAATCCACAAGACGAGGAACGGAGCGTATATTAATACGTGAGTACCGGAGTACTTGTAGGACGACGAAGCCAATTTTTGAAATTCATCGAGTAGACTATGTTTCATAGTCTTTCAGTTAGAAACTTTATTCTGATAGACGAGTTAGAAATCGAATTTACTAATGGTTTATGCGTTATTACCGGTGAAACCGGTGCCGGTAAATCTATTTTACTTGATGCTATTTTATTTTGTTTAGGCTATAAAACTTCAAGTGCCGGCATAATAAAGCATGGAAAAGATTATGCAGCTGTTAATATAGTCTTTTCATTAAATGATGAAATAAAAAATTTCCTAACTCAAAATTTTATTGAATTAGAGGAATCGTTACTTATAAAATGCGTCCAAAAAGCAGAGGGACGCAAAAATTTCTTTATCAATAATCAAGTAGTTAATAAAGCTACTATGCAACAATTAGCTACTTATTTATTTGAACTTCACGGGCAAAACAATAATATCTCTCTCTTAGAAATTAATACTCAGCGTGACATTTTAGATAGTTTTGGAGATCTTTTAGAACTTCGTATGCAACTTGCTAAATGTTATCAAGCTTGGCAGAACATCCGTAATGAAATAGCCGAAATAGCACTTAAACAAAATTCTATAGAACAAGAAATTGATTATTTAAACTTCGTAACCGAAGAGCTAACTAAGCTTAATGTTCAAGTAGGTGAAGAAGAGCAGCTAACAAATATACGAAAAGATTTGCAAAATAAAGATAAGGATTTGCAGCTAATCAAAGATATTCTAGAGCAAGTTAATAATCCTGAAATAAATAGCTCAATTAGTAAAGCGGAAAAGCTATTAGCAAAGCAAAGCCAAAATGAAGAATTCGTAAATATTTCAACAAATCTTGAAGAAGCTTATAATAATTTGGAAGAGGCAAGACAAAACTTATCGAATCTTCTAGAAAATTTTAACAAGTTAGATTATAACCTTGAAGAAATAGAAGAAAGATTATTTGCAATAAAAGCAATTAGTCGTAAATATAATGTTTCTGCTGACGCACTCAAGACATTTTTAGAGGAATCTTCAAATCAGCTAAATAGCTTAAAAGGTAAAATAGCAAATCAAGCAGAATTGCAAGTGCAGGAAGTAAAGTTAAATACGGAATATTATAAACTTGGCAAAAATTTATCAGCAAAACGTCTTGCCGCAGCAAAACGTTTAGAAGAAGTGTTGCACCATGAATTAAAGCAGCTGAAAATGGAAAAAGCTACCTTTCATGTTAATATAGCAGAAAGAAAAGAACCGGCAGCATACGGCATAGATGATATAGTTTTTAAAGCTTCCACTAACCCAGGGATGGCTTCGGAGGCAATCAATAAAATCGCTTCGAGTGGTGAATTATCAAGATTTATGCTTGCTTTAAAAACTTCTTTATTTAACAAGATGGTTAAACCTGCTATTATATTCGATGAAATAGATGTTGGGATTGGTGGTGAGGTTGCGGATAAAGTTGGCGAAAGGCTTAAAAAGCTTAGTTCAGCTACGCAAGTGATAGTTATAACACATCAGCCTCAAGTGGCAGGAAAAGCAGATTTGCATATAAAAATTGAGAAAACGCAGTTAGAAAAAGAAACAAAGGTAACAGTAAAAACTTTAAATTTAGGCGAAAGGCAACAGGAGCTTGCCCGCATGATTTCAGGCAAAACAATTACTGAGGCAAGCTTAAAGGCAGCGAAAGAATTACTGTATTCTTGACAAGCATCATTGGTGTCATCTAATTAGCTTGTACCTAGGTTGTTGTTTGGCTTCTATGTCATTCTTAGCAACGGCGGGAATGTTGTGTGATTGTATCAACGTGTAATTTTGCATAGTTAAAATTTAGGTAAAGACTTCTCCTTTGATGCGAAATTTTTGCAGAGCTAACATTCATGCAGAGTGCTAATGGAGGACCATTGGTTTAAATAAATACACTATACACCCCCCATATATTTGAAAAGTTAGAATGTACTCACACTCTGATTATTCAAATATAGGGGTAAAACCTAACATATTTGCCTTACTTATGAGACTGCTTGTCTGTTAGTCAGTATAATACGCTCTTTCTCCTACCGAATGCTACCTGATTTATTCCATCTGATCAATATTGAACACTACCTACGGTATGAACAAATCTTTTTATTTTATGTGAATCCATGGATGGTGACTTTCCTTAGCATGAAATTTACCGTCTATCGTCTTGATAATTTTTTTAAAACGCTGCCCTTACTATAAGATCTAAGTCTTGTATTTCAATTTTTGCATTACATACAACTTCACAGACACAAACAACCAGACCCAAAAACATCAACTTGTAGGCTATAGAAATATCTGCTTCGGGTGGGAATCGTACCCACTACCCGCAGTCGAAGTGTTAGCAACTGTGCCAACCTGTCATCTTGCAAAAAATCAGTGTTCACTAAAATAATGTTAATGAAAAATCTCAGACATCAATCTTTCGAAAAAGCTCCATTGCTTCAAGTTATATATATTTCAAGATTAAAACGGTACTTTAATTTTAGCATAAAGTTGTTGAACAGCCATCAAAGTATTATAACACTCTCGCTTCAGTTAAGTTTAAAATCAATGATTTAATATTCCATCCAAGATCGTTATGAGAGTTGAAAATTGGATGTTTAGGTACAACTGTATTAAAAGGTAAGCCAAAAATAAACCGATATTTATTATGTTTCCTGCTTTATTTTATGTATTTTATGTACATAACAATAACTTTCAGCGTAAGAAAAAGTGTAAGTAAGTTTTAAGTTTCAAGGTGGTTAGATTGGTTAGCTGAAAGGAGTTAGTAAAGTAATATTGCATTTTTATATATATAAACATCATTTTGAAAGAACTGTAAAATTAAATTGAAAGGATTCAATTATGGAGACGGAACAGCAGAAATTAATAAAACTTATTATCTACTAGTCTATGTCATTAATTTGAATGTTGGCTCTTTGTTATAGTTAAGTTGAAAATTAGTTTAAAAATAATTCCGAAATTTTTAGCTGATAAACGTCACATTGATCGAAGAACAAGCTTACGAACATTATAATAATCTATATATGCATTATAATAATAAAATATCTGAAAATGACTTTTACGTCTAGAATCGTTAAAGCTATCAAACTGAAGAGACCGCATTGGTTCTGCTATCTTATGGTTGACAAATAAATGGTGGTGCCTATTGCACTGATATGACTATTAATTCACGCGAAATTATAATATATGGAATAAGAATTAAAAAGCAACACTATGTTCTTCTTATACTAAAGCGAAAAGAACTACCGATGTAGGAGCATTTTTTTAGATGTACTCATATGTCCAGTAACGCTATCATGTACCGTTGAAAAATTGTGGCGCCTTGGACCAATACAGTTATTTAAAAGTCATGGTAATAATTTATTTCCGAAGGAAGGGACCAGATGCGTTTCAGCTTGCTTGATCAATCTATAAATCTTTAAGTCTGTGTATATTGTGTTACACTCGTACATATTAGTAAAGTTCACATTAGCAGTACAATTCCTAATCAACAATCGCCTGTCAGAAAAATATAGCAATCAGTTCGTAACGAA
>CAJYCU010000031.1:0-21316 GCA_913698395.1 Graphium doson
AATATAAATCTATCCGTTTTTATGCGTACAAACCAACACATTTGGTAAATGAGATACTTGACAACAATCACAGAGAGTAGAAACTATTATTCACCCTTTTTTAATCATTTATAAACTAGAAAACAAAAAAATAATAAGAAATATTTAATAAAACCATAATCTTAACAAAATTCCACGCTGGCAATGCCCCCACGGGATGACAGGTTAAAAGCCCCCTCAATGTGTCATTCCCGCGTAGGCGGGAATCCAGTATAAAGCGAGATAACCTATGCTTTTAATTTTAAAAATTTGCTGTATTTACGGTTTTTTTCTGGATTCCCGCCTACGCGGGAATGACATCCGCATCACGCAACAATGCCACGCGGGAATGACAAAGAGCTGGATCTAGTTCATAAATCACGGCATGACCCATAAGGCGAATGATATCGGAGTTGTAGGAGGTGTGTGGCGTCTTTCAGTCGTTGCGAATAGCTAGCAGGAGTGCGGCAATCTAGAAAAGATAATAAAAATGCTATGCATTTTACTAGATTGCTTCGTCAAAACTTATAGTTTTTCCTCGCAATGACGTGAGTGTATAAAAAAAGAGCCTTTAGGAAACTAAAGACTCTCTTTTCTTGGATTTAGGGATTTAAAAGATGTAAAAAATTACATATCAAATCTTAGACCAGCCATTAAGTTATTACCTCTATAGCGTGTTCCACCAAATCTTGCTGACTCACCATTCTTAGTAACAGTTTTAGTTTTTGTTTTACCGTAATCTCTCCAGCTATATACTAGCTCAGCTTTTACGCCTTGAGCTACTTCAAATGATGTTCCTAAAGATAATTGATAAGCAAAATTTGTTTTATTTTTAACATTTACTTTACCACTTTTATTAGCAGCGATAGCAGGATCAGCGTATGCATATGAAATTTTTTCTTTTACCATTGCAGCACCAATACCAGCACCAGCAAAAACTTTAAACATATTTAAGTCAACTACGTCAACATAACCATTTAATAAGAAGCTTACAATATTAGGTCTGTGTTTTACTGAAACTCTATTACCAGCTTTATCATTTGCTGATTTTTTTAAATGATTACTTGTTACTAAACCAACTGTGAAATCAGTTCTTAGGTTATCCATAATATAGTAACCTGCACCGATTTCCCCAGTAAAGCCAGTATTAGACTTCACTTTTATGCCTGTAAACTTATCTTTTTGGCTATCAAAAATTACAGCACCAGCATTTACTTTTAGATACCATAGATTTTCCATAGCTGATGCTGGTATTGATGAATTCATAGCTGAATCAGTCATAGGGGCATTCATCACAACTCCTTCGCAAGGATCAGTAGCAGCAAATATTGCAGCTGAAGATAAAATAGCGGTACTTGCAGCTGTTATTAAAAGTAATCTTTTCATATTATTAATATTCCTTAAATTATTTGTTAGTTATTAAAATTAAGATTTAGATAAGATTATTACCTAATCTAATGAAAAATAGCTCCAAGTAATAGAAAAGTTATTTTAATTACTTGAAACTATTAAATATCGCTTATTATTTGATTATATATCAAATCTTAAACCTGCAGTTATGTTATGGCTTTGATAACGTGTTCCTTTAACTTGCACATTTTGTCCTGCTGGATTTTTTACAGTCCCGCCTTTTGCCTTACCATCACTTATCCAGCTATAAGCTAACTCTGCTTTAACTCCATCAGAAATTTGTGAAGAAGCACCTAAAGTTAGTTTGTAAGCAAGGTTAGTTGTGTTTTTGCTTGAATAAGAATTAGAAACAGTAGCATTATTAACATTTTCAGAATATGAAACTTTTTCTTTCAGCATTGAAGCACCGATACCAGCACCAGCAAAAACATCAAACATTTCAAAGTTAGATAGATCTACGTAACCATTAATAAGTAAACGTGTGATATTAGGTTTATGGCTTGATGAACGATTAGTTCCATTGACATTGCCCGACTTCTTTAATTTACCACTGAATGTAGTACCTAAAGTTAAGTCAGCTCTGAAATTTTCTGCAACATAGTTACCAACACCGATATCACCAGTAAAAGCTGTATTAGATTTTAATTTAAGACCAGTTCGGCTGTCCTTTTCTTTATTGAACATTGCCGCACCAGCATCTACTCTTAAGTACCAGCTATCATTTCCGCAATCAGCGAATGAAAGGGCTGAAGATAAAACTGTTGCACTTGTAGCAGCTATTAAAAGTAATTTTTTCATTTTTAGTACCTCAATAATTTGAATTAATTAATAAAAAGCTATCTTTAGGGCTGGTATAACATACTATTATTAATAGTGCTAGATTAATATATAAAATTAATAGATTAAAGCAAAAACTTTAGATAAGTTTGTGACAAAATAGACACAAACAGATAATTAGCCCTTTTATACACCAATATATTTATTAAATTTATCTTTTTCATCTTTGAATTTATCAGCATCTGGCAGAGCGGGTTTTTTCTTAGTAATAACTTGCCATTTCTCATGTTCTATAAAGTGTTTTGCTCGCTCTACCCATTCAATTAATTCTGGTGATTCAGGTTTTATTGCGTCTATTGGGCAATCAGGTACACATACCCCGCAATCTATACATTCATCCGGATTTATAACCAGCATAAACTCACCCTCATAAAAACAATCTACCGGACATACTTCAACACAATCAGTATATTTACATTTCACGCATTCATCAGTTACAACGTAGGTCATTTTTTATTTACTTTTAATTTTGTTGATTAATATAGAGGTTCTTAAAAATAATATTAACAAAAAATATAATATAAAACTTACAAACATTATAATTAAAGGTTTTAGCATTGATGAGTGGATGGTTGGTGATCCTAATCTTAAAACGCTAGCTGGCTGGTGCAGGCTATACCAAAGATTTACCGAAAATTTTATTATTGGTATGTTAATAAGTCCAATAAGGGCAATAATAGAAGCAGGGTTTTGTGCTTTTCTTATATCTTCTGCACTATTAACTATTATAATGTAGCTTAAATATAGTAGGAATAATATTAACATTGAAGTAAGCCGTGCATCCCATACCCACCATACTCCCCATATAGGCTTTCCCCATATACTGCCCGTCACTAAACTAATTAAGGTGAAAGTAGCCCCGATATAGCTAGCAGATACCGCAAGCAAATATGACATAGTAGTTTTCCATACTAAATAGCTGAAGCTACAGACTACCATAAAGACATAAATAGCGAGTGCCATCCAAGAGGCAGGCACATGAACATACATAATACGTACGAATTCGCCTTGTTGATAATCAGGCGGGGAAACTACTAGCCCTAAATAAAGACCAATAGCTGATGTTAGAAAAGTCAATATTGCCAATATAGGAATTACTATTTTTGACAATTTATCAAAATAATGAGGATTTAGTAATTTAAACATAATGCATTTCTGCTAAAAAGTAATTTATTTGGGTTAACTCCGCCCTTGCCACCCCGCCGTGCAGGTCGAAAGTCGTCATTGCAAGCGACTGTAAGGAGCGTGGCAATCTCGTAAAATAGCACAGGGCTTCATGAGATTGCCGCGTCGAAACTGTGTTTTTCCTCGCAATGACAGAAGACTGATCCACCCAATCAAGCAACTAGATGACACTAAGGGCATTTATAGAATATAGCAGAGATTAAAAAAAAGAGGAGTAAAATTCTTAAATTGAAATCACTGTCTTAATTCATTATTATATTATAATTTATCTTTAATCCTCGTACAAAATGACCAAGAAAAATACTTTACTGCTTATAGACGGATACGGATTTGTTTTCAGAGCCTATTATGCACAACAGCCTTTAACTTCCCCAAAAGGTGAGCCTGTAGGAGCTCTTTATGGCTTCACCTCAATGCTGCTAAAGCTACTTAACGACTTTAAGCCGAAGCATGCAGCAGTAGTATTTGACAGTGGCGGAAAAAATTTCCGTCATGAAATTTATCCTGAATATAAAGCTAATCGTCCACCACCGCCTGAGGATTTGATTGCACAATTGCCATTAGTGCGTGATGTTGCAAGAAATTTAAACTTCCCAATTTTAGAAAAAAATGGCTTTGAAGCTGATGATATCATAGCAACTTTCGCAGCTAAAACCGCTTCTATTGGAGAAGAAGTAGTGGTCATATCTTCCGATAAAGATTTACTGCAATTAATGAATGACAATGTAAAAATATATGATCCGCTAAAAGCTAAATATATTACAGAAGATAATGTTGTTGAAAAATTCGGCGTTACTTCTGATAAATTACGTGAGGTGATGGCTTTAATCGGTGATAAGACGGATAATATCCCTGGTGTGCCGTCAATAGGACCAAAAACCGCAAGCAGCCTTATTACGCAATTTGGTACAGTTGAGAATATCTTTAATTCCCTAGAGCAAATTTCAAGCATAAAACAACGTGAGACGCTACAAAACTCAAAGGAAGCTGCTCTAATTTCATGGCAGTTAATTGGGCTGGATTATAATGTTGACATGGATTTCAAGCTAGATGCTTTGGAATGGTCGCAACCTGATCATAATAAATTAACCGAGTTTCTACACGAATATGGCTTTAAATCTTTATATAAAAGAGCAGAGAATTTATTTGACATTAAAATTAGTGAACATAAAGAAGTAATAGAAGAAAAAGCCGTAGAGATAAAAGAAATCAGTAATAAAGCTGAGCTTGAAGCTTTCGCTGAAAAGGCTAAAAAAGTAGGGATATTTGGAATATATATATTGCAGAATAAAGGAGCTAATATTGCATTTATTTTATCCCTAAAAAGTCAAGCTTATATTATTAAAATCTCAAATGAGACCAATGATCTTTTTTCTTACAATTCTAAGGCTGATAATGAATGGTTTACAGATATTATTTTTAATTTACTAACTGACCAGTCAATAAAGAAAATCACTTATTCACTAAAATCTCTGCTAAAATTTTATGCTAGTAGGGCAGAGCAAATTAAAGCAATTGAAGATTTAGAGCTAATGAATTATGCACTATCCGCAGGTCTGCCGCAAAAGAATTTATTTGAAGCGTTAGAAATAGAAGAGACAGCAAAAATAGTAGCTAATTTTACCGATCTTTATCAGCAAACTATACTAGAGCTTAAGGATAACAAGGCTTTTAGAATTTATAAAGAAATCGACTTACCTGTTTGCTTTGTGATAGATAAAATGGAAAAAGCCGGCATAAAGGTAGATGCGAATTATTTGAATCAGTTATCTAGCGAATTTGGAGCAGAAATATTAAAGCTTGAGGAAGAAATTTTTGCTTTAAGTGGCACGAAGTTTAATATTGGTTCACCAAAACAATTAGGTGAAATTTTATTTGAAAAGATGCAATTACCTTTCGGCAAAACTTCAGCTAAAGCAAATTCCTATTCAACGGGTGCTGAGATACTCGAAAAGCTTAGCGAACAGGGTTATCCTATCGCTGATTTATTGCTAAAATGGCGTCAGCTTACCAAGCTAAAAAATACTTATACCGATAGTTTGCCAAAGCAAATAGATAATATAACCCGCCGGATTCATACCACTTTTTTGCAAACTTCCACTACTACAGGACGGCTTAGCTCACAAGAGCCTAATTTGCAAAATGTACCGATTAGATCAGGGGAGGGGAATAAAATCAGGCAAGCTTTTATTGCAGAGCAAGGCTATAAATTAATATCAGCGGATTACTCGCAAATAGAACTTAGAATATTAAGCCATATCGCAGATATAAAGGCTTTAAAACAAGCATTTATTAATAAAGATGATATACATACTCAAACTGCTTGTCAGATCTTCAATTTACAAAAAGAGGAGTTAACTAGCGAACATAGACGTAAAGCAAAAGCTATAAATTTTGGCATTATTTACGGGATAAGTGCTTTTGGGCTTGCAAAGCAGCTAAATGTTAGTAATAGCGAAGCTGCTGAATATATCAAAAAATATTTTGCTGAATATAAAGGCGTACAGGAATATATGGAAGCGACTAAAAGCTTTGCTCAAGCAAATGGATATGTTACTGATTTCTTCGGACGTAAATGTTTTGTGCCGCTAATTAATGATAAAAGACTCAAGCAATTTGCCGAGCGTGCCGCTATTAATGCCCCAATTCAAGGAACTAATGCCGATATAATCAAAATAGCAATGACCCTACTTGATAGAGAAATAGAGAAGCGTAAACTCAAAACTAGGTTAGTGTTGCAAATTCACGATGAGTTACTATTTGAAGCACCAATAGATGAAGTAGAAACGATAATGCCTATTATCAAGCAAATTATGGAAAATTCTACCAATATGGATGTACCAATTATTACCGAAATTAGAGCTGGTAATAATTGGATGGAAATACATTAGATATAGTGATCCAGTTTTTCGTCATTGTGAGGAAAAACTGTAAGTTTTGTACGTGTGCAATCTCAGGATATTTGGTGAGATTGCCTCCGCCCTCTGCTTCGCATCTCCTCGCAATGACAAAAAGACTATCCATGTTTAATTTTAGCTTGTGCGGCGGCGATTCGTGCGATTGGAATACGATAAGGGGAGCAGGAAACATAATCCAAATTCATTCTGTGAAAAAATTCTATAGAAGCAGGATGTCCTGCATGTTCGCCACAAGCACCAAGCTTTAAGCTAGGGTTGCTGCTTTTTCCTCGTTTTATGGCAATCTCAATTAATTCTCCTACTCCTTCTTCATCTAGCGTAGTAAATGGATCGGACTCAAAAATTCTTTCTTCTAAATAATAAGGTAAGAAAGAGGCTATATCATCTCTAGAAATCCCATATGTAGTTTGGGTTAAATCATTAGTACCAAAGCTAAAATAATCAACTTCCTCAGCTATCTTTTTACTGTTAAGTGCCGCTCTTGGTAACTCAATCATAGTACCTAAACTAAAAGAAAATTTATGCTCATAACGCTCTTCTAGCTCATGAATCATTTCATAAATATCACCTTTAAGCTTCTTGATTTCATTAACGTTACTAATTAAAGGAATCATTAATTCTAATTTGCATTCAATATTTTCTTCTTTATAGAGCTCAAAAATAGCTGTAAAGATTGCTTCAACTTGCATCTGATAAATTTCTGGTGAGCAGATACCAAGTCTACAACCACGATGACCAAGCATAGGGTTTACCTCATGCATAGCATGTAGACGTTGATTAATCATCGATAATGGCAAATTTAAACTACTTGCTAGATTTTTCTTATCTTCCTCAGTTGTAGGTAAAAACTCATGCAATGGTGGATCAAGTAATCTAATATTTACCGGTTTATCGCCCATTACTCTAAATAAAGCCTTAAAGTCCTGTGTTTGAAGAGGTAGTAATTTCTGCACTGCAAGCTTTCTTCTATCTATATCAGGAGCAATAATCATTTCCCGTACTAGAGGAATTTTGTTTTTATCAAAGAACATATGTTCACTACGACATAAACCGATGCCTGTAGCACCAAATTTTACAGATACTAAAGCATCACTTACTGTTTCGGCATTGGTGCGAATTTTTAGTTTACTTGTCTCATCCGCCCATTCTAAAATTAGTTTTGATTCTTCACTAAAAGTAGGTTGAATTAATGGCATTGCTCCTAAGAAAACTTTCCCTGTACCGCCATCAATTGTGATAATGTCGCCTTGTTTAAGTACCAGATTGCCAGTTGTTAATGTTTGTTTTTTCTCATCTATTACTAAATTATTAGTTCCGCAAACGCAGGGCTTGCCCATACCTCTTGCTACAACCGCAGCATGTGAAGTCATACCGCCTCGTATTGTTAAAATACCTGAGGAAACATGCATGCCGTTAATGTCTTCAGGACTAGTATCGTGCCTTACTAAAATCACTTTATGGTGATGTGATAGTTTTTCAGCATCATAAGGTGAAAATACGATAATACCAGTTGCCGCTCCTGGGGAGGCAGGTAATCCATCCGCAATAGATGTAAGACCTTTGCTATAATCTATACGAGTATGCAGTAATTGGTTTAACGACTCAGGATCGATTCGCATTAAAGCTTGTTCTTTAGAGATCAGCTTTTCTTCCACCATTTGTACAGCAATTTTTATAGCAGCAATGGCAGTTCTTTTAGCTGTACGAGTTTGTAATATATAAAGCTTGCTGTTTTCTATAGTAAACTCTATATCTTGCATATCTAGATAATGCTTTTCTAATGTTTCAGAAATTTTTGATAATTCATCAAAAACTTTCGGCATTGTTGCTTTCATGGAATTTGAATCATCAGAAATAATAGGCAAAGGTGTTCTAGTGCCTGATACTATATCTTCGCCTTGAGCATTTATCAAAAATTCACCAAAAAGCTTTTTTTCACCTGTAGAGGGTGATCTAGTAAAAATAACTCCTGTTGCTGAAGTTTTGCTTAAATTACCAAAAACCATAGATTGTATATTGATAGCAGTGCCAAAGCTTTCGGAAATATTGTTGATTTTTCTATATATAACTGCTCTGTTACTCATCCAAGAATTAAGTACCGCTTTAATTGCCGATTCTAACTGTTCGTAAGGATCGATTATTAACTTTTCTGCATATTTTACATGTAATTTTTTAAAGTCTTCAATGATTTTTTCTAATAATTCTGGCGTAACATCGCTATCTCTATAAATATCGGCTTGAATCTTATGTCTTTCATAAATTTGTTCAAATAAATCACTTGGTATGGATAAAACAGTTGCTCCATACATTTCTAAAAATCTTTTATAGCTATCAAGAGCAAATCTTTTGTTCTTACAAACTTCACCAAGAGCTGCACAAACTTCATCATTCATCCCAAGATTAAGTATAGTATCCATCATACCAGGCATTGAAACAATAGAACCAGATCTTACTGATAATAATAAAGGATTTTTAGTGCTTCCAAAAATTTTGCCAGTTGTGATTTCAAGTTTTTCTACAGCTGTTTTTAGCTCATGTCTAAAATTTTTAGGAAAGCTATTATCATGAGTATAAAAATAGTTACAAAGTTCAGTGGTGATAGTAAAGCCGTCAGGTATAGGTAATTTTAAGTTAGACATTTCAGCAAGCCCAGCTCCTTTATTACCAAGTATATCTTTCATACTAGCGTTTCCATCGCTACCGTTACTACCAAAATAGTAAATTAATTTCTTCATATATATATAAAATTTGCTAATAATTATTAGACATCTTCCCAAACCCTACTTCTAGGGGTAATTTATACGTCGATTCGGTACTCGAATCCTCACGTACTTTTATGTACGCTGTGGTTCGAGGTGAAGCGTCTCCTTTAAATTCCTCCCTATAAGTAAGTTTCGAAAGATGTCTATTGATGGTATTTGGAACTTAAACCCTATTTATACATTATGCTAATAATAGTGGCAACGTTAAATTATTGTTAATAGTAAATATTGACTAATTTGTGAAAATTTAGCATAATCTAAATAGGTCGTGTAGTTGCGTGATTTTTAAAAAATTACGAGGAAAGTCCGGACTCTATAGAGGTATGGTGCCGGGTAACGCCCGGCGGAGTAATATTACTTTAGGGAAAGTGCCGCAGAAAATAAACCGCCCTGGTATATATATGTATATATACGAAGATTAACTTGGAAAAGAGCTAGGAGTCTGTAGACTTTCGGAACGGAGCGTACAAAAGTGCGTGAGTACCGAGGAGGCTACAAAGACGACGACGCCAATTTTTCAAGTTAATCGAGTAGGGTAAGGGTGAAAAGGTGTGGTAAGAGCACACCGGTAAGTTGGTAACAAGTTACGCATGGTAAACCCCACCAAGAGCAAAATCAAATAGGCATTACAGAGCTTTTATAAGCTCCCGGGTATCTCTAACCGGTTTGTAATGCGGGTAGATTGCTTGAGGTAAACGATAACGTTTATCCTAGATAAATAACTACAACGAGCTATTTATAGTTCGTACAGAATCCGGCTTATAGACCTTATTCTGTCATCTTGTGGCTTGTCCACGGGATCCAGTTAAAAATTATGAAATAATTTTTTCGCTATATTAAAAGCTCAATTTATCTCGCTTTATGCTGGATCCTGTGGCGGGGCCACGGGATGACACTAAGAACATAAATATATATGTTAAACCCATAATGAAGAAATTATATCATTATCCTATCTGTCCCATCTCAAGACAAGCTCGTGTCTTTTTAAAAGAATTAGATATACAATTTACTACAATTAAAGAAGATTATTGGCAGTTTAATAAAGAATTTCTGAAAATAAACCCTGCCGGAACATTGCCTGTTTTAGAGGAACAATATGGCTTATCTGTAGTTGGTATTTATCCTTTGGTAGAATATCTTCATAGCAAATATCCAAATTTTAATTTTTTAGATGAGGATGTAGATGTTTGTTGTGAAATTAGAAGATTATTCTTTTGGTTTAATGATAAGTTTTATCGTGAAGTTACTAAAATTATTATCGATGAAAAAGTTATAAGATCAATCGCTAAAATGAGTAGTCCAAGAACTGAATTTTTACGTGCTGCAAAAAATAACCTAAATTATCACCTAGAATATATGACTAGCTTACTTGAGAAAAGAAGTTATATAGTTTCAGATTCCCTAACTATTGCTGATATTGCAGCAGCTTGTCATTTATCCGTACTTGATTATTTTAGTGAAATTTATTGGGATAAATGGACTGTGATTAAACATTGGTACTCGCTCATTAAATCAAGACCCGCTTTTAGATTATTATTGCAAGATAGAATCCCAGGCTTTACTCCACCAAGCTATTATACAGATTTAGATTTTTAAATAATGTCATTTTAGCTGCATTCAAGAATAGAACTTCAAAAAATAGTGAAATATCTTTAGTTATTGACAACGATCCCATATCATTATATTTAGTTACTTACTTAAAAATAAAATATGAGGTAGCTTATGCAACTTAATTCGATTTCTTTTCCATTATTAAAAAGGCAAACAATAGAAATAGCTTTAGGGTAGCATTACTTGCTATTTGTTCGCAAATAATAATACCTATGAAACCGATATTTATTTCATTGCAAACCGTTGCAGTTATGTTTATCGGGCTTACATATAATAAGACCACTGCCCCTTTAACAATATTATCTTACGTAACTCTTGGAGCAGTAGGAGTGCCTGTATTTGGAGAATTTTCCAGTGGCTTACGAATATTATTCGGTCCTACCGCTGGATATCTAGCAGGCTTTATAATTGCTGTATACGTTATGGCAAGCTTAAAAGATAAAATTTTTATTAATAATAAGCTATTAAATCAAATTACCTTATGTTTAATCGGTAATATAATTATTATGAGCTTAGGTTGGATGTGGCTTGCTAAAATGATAGGAGCAAGCGGTGCATTTTATGGTGGTGTATTACCCTTTATAATACCTGGTATAATTAAATCAGCTTTATTAATTGGGCTTATTAACGTAGTAAAACCAAAAGTCAAATATACTAGATAAACTTGAAAAATTGGCTATATTTCAAAAAGCTTAATATAGAGATGTTAACAACATATAATTCAAATACAATGTAATTGATAATATAATATGTTATAATTATATTATCAATTATGTTGTGTAGGTATAAAATGACAAATAGCACTTCAGCTAGTTTAGAACTCGAACCAAAATTAATTCAAGGACTTGAAAAGGCAGCTGCAGAATTACACTGTGGTAAAAATCAGTTGCTTAATATAGCAGTAAACAATTTTCTTAAACAGTTTAAAGATATTAAACAATTAGAAAATGAAAAATTATCTGATTTGTGGCTAGATAATTACGATTTTGGAGAGTAAATTTTTTTAATGAGTGAAATAAATATAGAGAAAGGTGATATCATAATTTGTGCACTGGCAGGAGATTATGGTAAGCCTCGCCCTGCTGTTGTTATTCAATCCAACAAATATAACAAAAATCGCTCTAGTGTATTAATTTGTCCTTTAACAACACATTTAACAGATGATTCAGATGCTCGTATGTTATTGATTCCTACAAAACTAAACGGGCTTGTATCAGAATATCAAATTATGATTGATAAAGGTGGTGCTATAAAAAAAGAGAAAATTCAGAAAAAAATTGGTAAATTATCACTTGAACAAATACAAGAGTTAACTAAAGCCATTAAAGCTTTTATAGATTAACCACTAAATTCACAAAAAAATCAACAAAAATGTTCATGCCGCATTTTCCAGTACCAAAACCAAACTGGAAAAATCAAATTAAATATGACCTTGAAAATATAAGCAGTCTTTTAAAGGCTTTAGGCGATCCTCACTTAAGGCTTCCTCCTGTAATACATATAGCAGGTACGAATGGCAAAGGCTCAAGCAGTGCTATGCTAAAAAGCATTTTTGCGACCGCCGGCTATAGAGTACATTGCTATACTTCCCCGCATTTATTAGAGTTTAACGAGCGAATTGTAGTAGCAGGTGAGAAAATCTCAGATAATGAATTATGGCAAGTTTGTGAACATGTAAGAGTAGTAAGTGAGAAATTTAATATTGAACCTAGTTTTTTTGAAGGAACGACAGCTGCCGCTTTTCTAGCATTTGCGAATAATAAAGCTGATATATTAATTTTAGAAACAGGACTCGGCGGTAGATTTGATGCAACAAATGTAATAGATCAGCCGTTAATTACGTTAATTACCCCTATTTCATATGATCATATGCATGTGCTAGGGTCAACCTTGCAGCTAATAGCTTTTGAAAAAGCTGGCATTATGAAGCAGGGTGTACCTTGTGTTATAAGCGTACAAGTTCCCAAAGTTCATGAAATATTATTTGCAAAGGCAGAAAATTTAGCAGTTCCCACCTTTTGTTATGAGTATGATTTCGGCATACAGAAAACGGATAACGGATTTATTTACTCATCACTAAATTTTACACATGAATTCCCTACTCCCTCTTTAGTTGGTGATCATCAGTTGATCAATGCAGCCAGTGTTATTGCACTAATAAGTCTTATTAATAAACAATTTAATATTAATAATGAGGCTATTGCTAAAGGTCTGCAAAATACTATTTGGTCTGCTAGAATCGAGAAAATTAATCCGCAAAAATATTCTAGATTAATAGGTGATAACGTACAAATTTGGGTGGATGGAGCTCATAATAATAGTGGAGCCCAAGCCTTAACAGCGTGGATTCGTGATAATTTAAAATCACCGATATATTTAATACTCGGTATGACTAAAAACCGCAATATAGAAGAGTTTTGTGCTTACTTCAAAGGTTTGATAACTAAAGGTTATGGTATTAAAGTTTTATCTGAAACATTAAGCTATAATGCTGAGATAATAGCCTTAGAGGTAAGTAAAACTGGTATTGATTTTGCTGCTAGTGAAAGTCTTGAAGAAGCAATTATGGACATAAAAAAAATAAATGGCGATAATAAAGCAAATATCATAATAACCGGATCGCTTTTCTTAGCGGCTGATTTTTATAAACTGCTATCTACTCATTGACCTATTATTATACATAGCTGTACTTATCATTTTGGTATTTCTCTACACCAATCCATTAAATAAGACTTACAAAATCAGATTGACTTATTTGAAGTTTTGTTGATAAACAATTACCAAAATCCTATTTGGGTTTATTTCGCTCTATTATTTTTGGTACTTTATCCTACCTCAAATTAATTAAAATTTTCATCTATGATGAGAATGATTTTGCTCTAGATATAAAAGCCTTAAAAAGTAATGAAAATTATTCTGGTCTTAATAAAATCAATTACTTTAAAAAGCTGATTAGTGGGGAGTGATTAAAGAAGTGGTGGCCATGGTCGGAATCGAACCAACGACACAAGGATTTTCAGTCCTTTGCTCTACCAACTGAGCTACATGGCCAAATATACTCTTCTGTTTTGAAGAATTGGCTCTGTAAAACTTCAGGGAACTCACATGCTCACCTATTAAGTATAGGCTCCGCGTGTTCGCCCCTTGTTTTACATTCCAATTCTCCAAATCATTTGAGTATGTACTCGTTTTATTTGAAAAATTGGCTACGTCATCTTATAAGTACTGCGGTACTCACGTATTAAGTATACGTTCCGTTCCTCATCTTATAGATTCCTTGCTCTTTTCCAAATAAAACTTCGTCTATATTCATTTTACCTAAGGATGTAATCTAATCCTTATAATAGATTAATTGGCTTTTGTCTATTCTTAATTTACTAGTATTAGACAAAAATAAGAAATTATAGTATAATGCATAATTATTTATATAGCATTTTCTATGATAAAAATTGGTAATATTGAACTTTCTTCAAACGTAATCCTTGCTCCGATGTCGGGTGTGACGGATTTGGAATTTAGAAGATTAGTGAAAAGATTCGGTGCGGGGCTTGTGGTATCGGAAATGATTGCAAGCAGAGCAATGATTGTAGAATCTAGGCAATCACTGCAAAAATGTTCTATTATGCAAGACGATGCGACAAGTGCATGCGTGCAGCTTGCCGGTTGTGAGCCGAACGTTATAGCTGAAGCTGCTAAGATGAACGAGGATATGGGAGCAAAAATTATCGATCTGAATTTTGGCTGTCCAGCGAAAAAAGTTGTGAATGGCTATTCAGGTTCGGCTTTGATGAGAGACGAACAGCTTGCAGCTAAAATTTTTGAAGCAGCGGTTAAAGCAGTAAAAATTCCTGTAACTGTTAAAATGCGTATGGGCTGGGATGATCAGACAAAAAATGCTCCAACGCTAGCTAAAATTGCAGAAAGATCAGGAATTCAAATGGTGACAGTTCACGGCAGAACTAGATGCCAATTTTATTCAGGCAATGCCGATTGGGAGTTTATAAGAAACGTTAAAGAAGTAGTAAAAATTCCGGTTATTGCTAATGGCGATATCACTAATTTTGCCAAGGCTAAAGAAGCATTAGAGAAATCCAGTGCAGACGGGGTTATGGTTGGTAGAGGAGCATATGGCAAACCTTGGCTTATTTCGCAAATTGATCACTACCTTAAAACAGGCGAGGAAAAACCAGCACCATCTATAGAGAGTCAGCTAGATATAGTGCTTGAGCATTATCAGGCTATCGTTGATTATTATGGCGAATCTGCGGGCGTACCTATCGCTCGTAAACATATGGGTTGGTATAGTAGCGGGCTGCCTAATTCGGCAGAATTTAGGGGAGCTGTTAATTTAATGAATGATCCAATAGCGGTAAAAGATAAGATTGTGGAGTTTTATACAAGCGTTATAAATAGAGAGTAATGAGAAAAGTTTTAAGTTTTATTTTTATAATATTGTTTTTTAATGCGAGCTATGCAAATGAAAAAATAGTTGACTATAAATCGGTCTTTTTGCCTGTAATTACTAGCGATAAAGAAACAAAAATTGCTATACGTTCGTACTTAGGTGATTCTAAAAAATATTTTGTTTTAGTTGATCCAAATTCCTTTAAAACTGCTCTAATACCGCAAGATCAAGTGGGGTTACCTAGCAATGAAGCAGAAAAACAAAATCTGCTAAAAAAATTAGATAATACCCCTTATATCAAAGCTTTAAATAAATATACTAAGCCACCTTATGTACAACAAAATTATGGTGCTACTCACTCAATGTATGAGGTGAAAGGACAATTTCTTACAATTGATATGTGTCCTTCTTCTAAAAGCTTTGAGGAGGAATTTTTTAACAAACTTGTTGAGCTATCTGTTAAGCTAAATAGACCTATTCCAATTGCTATATGCGTTTCAGGCTTATGGATTAACAAACATGAGAAAGAATTTTTATGGTTAGTACAGCAGCAAGAAAAAGGTCATTTACAAATTACTTGGGTTAACCATTCATTTAGCCATCCTTATCTCAAGGATAAACCTCTTGAGAATAATTTTCTTCTTTCTAATAAAGAAAATTTTGAAAGAGAGGTTCTTGAAGCAGGGGAAGTATTAGTTAGCCATAATATTGCTCCGTCACCTTTCTTTCGTTTTCCTGGTTTAGTTTCAGATCAAACATTAATAGAAAAGCTAAAAGATTTTGGATTTATTCCGCTCGGAAGCGATGCTTGGCTTGCAAAAGGTGAAAAAGTTCAAGATGGTTCTTTTATCTTAGTGCATGGTAACAGCAACGAAAAAGCCGGAATAAAATTAATTATGCCAATGTTACCAAGTCTCAAATTATTACCTCTTGAAAAGGCATTTCTCTTGGCGAACTAAAAAGATTAGCGTTGTCCACATGGGTCAGAAAGCATGTTCGGTGTCATGCCGTGGCGGTATTGCCCGCGTGGATCGAAAAACGCCCTAAGGTAGTCATCTAGTTGCTTAGGAACTAGATCCAGAAAATAATAAAAAATACTAATTTTATTAGTATTTTTAACTGGCTCTAGTTCATAAATCACGGGATGACAGGAGGATAAAGATCCACGCGGGCAATGCCCCCACGCTATGAAATCGAGGATGTTCTCGATCTACGCAACAACGCCATACAGGAATGACATTGGAGCTATATAGTCTCGCTGGTTTCTCCTAAGAATGTCATAGTTTCCTCTAACTCATTGCTTGTATTGCTACTATGCATACCAGAATTGGAGGGAGTATAAATATTACTAAATGCAAATATTTTATTTAAATCAGTTACATGACCAATATACAAATGTTGTTGACTATTATCATCAATATTAACATTGCTTTCTTCTAATGCTTTTAATGATTTTATCACTCCTTCTATTTCTTTTACTTTTTGCACGACTTTAATGTATGGTGTAGTATTAGCTTCATTAAATGAGTTACATAAAACACTTAACTGTTTATAGAATTGTGTTATTTTTAGAATTAATTGTGGGTAATTTATATCTTCTATTGGTGTCTCTTCATTTAGTTGTAAGTAATATTTATTTTCGCTTAATTCTTGCATATTTAATTTTTCTAAGATTTTTTTTATAAAATTTAAATCTTCTTCTAGCGTTATATTCAAAACTTTTTCTAATGGTATTTTATTATCTGATGATTTCTTCCCTTTATACCAATCTATTCCACGCTTAATTCCATGGTATCCTAAGTATGCTAACCCTACTACTCCTACTGTAGTAAGGACAGCAGCAGCAATATGAGCAGCTGTATAGCCACCATCATTTGTATCATCATTAGAAGTTTCTGTAGGAGGAGGAGTTGTAGTGTCTGGAACGGAAATACCTAACATATGTAGAAACTTTTTTCCCGCTTCATATGCATCATTTGAAGTAATATTAAGATGATTTTTAATATCCCAACCCTTATCAATAGGTGACTCTGTAGTCGTTGTTGTGGTAGGTATCAAGCTTATTAAATAATCTTTAAATTGTTGAAGTGCATTATTAGCTGTTTCAGGGCTACAATCTTCTAAACCTAAATAAGAAATAGTACCATTTGAAGATAATCTAGTATCCATTACCTCATAAAGTTCGTCTAAAACAGTAGCTGTATCATTTTGAGAAACAGTTGCAGCTTGATTTAGAATAACATGATTTTGACCATCTTCATTAATAAGACCCGCTATCTCATGTATTGCATTTCTATTACCACAATTCTTAAATACTGTTGTTAAACTTGCTCCTTCTTGCTTACTATCCTTATAAATCTGCGGTAAATCACATGATAAAATATTAGCGGAATAACCTTCTCTGAATTCTCCATCATCATTTGTTGTATAAACAGACAGAAATGTTTTGCTGGCTATTTGAGAAATTGCATATTTCATATTATTACCTAAATTACTGGTAATTTCGGTTAAACCTACAGGCATAACACATTTAAAAACTTTAGGTATATACATAATTTATTCTCCAATTTAAGTTAAAAACCATAAAATACGGTCCTTTACTAAAGGATATTAATATGTAAGTCAAGAAAAAGTTAAAATAATTTAATATAAATCAAAAAATATTAGCTATTACAGTTTAAACCTTATCAATCACTATTATGTAATTTCGCTCGAAAGTTTCCTGTAGCATTTTCAAACCATAAATCTAAATTTTCTTGTAAATTAATACAATTAAATAATCAATTTATACTAATAATTCATTAAATAATTAACTAATTATTGACTATTATTAAGTAATAATGTATAAATGTACTACGATTAATAATTAACAAATTATTAAATAATTAATAAAAAAAGGAAATATGAAAGCTGTAATCAATAAAAATAAAACCTCTCCAACTAAAGTAATTGTACCGCCACCTGCTCCAGAGGTAGTTGTACCAACTCTTGGTTCAGTTGATGACGTATTTTATAGCTAATAAAACGTAGCAAAAACAAGCTTTATTATTCGCAGCAACGGCAGTTGCTGCAGAAGAAGATAACAGTTTAATTACTAAAAAAGCTGCATAGGTTGCCGGTATTTTTGGATTAAGTAGTCAAAAAGGTAGTTTTAATGCAATATAATTCATGTAACATCGCCAATTTTGTTACATGAATCGATTTTATCTCTGTCATTCTGCTAAAAGCTTGTAGGATGACACGAGGTAGTAGAATCAAATTCCGCAAGCAATGTGTCTTTAAGGCATTACTATTTCTATATTATTTTCCTTATTATTTTTTTATTTATTAGTTTTAATAAATACAGTATGCTTATATATGATATAAGTCTTTTTGGTTATTCGTACAAAAAGCTATTCTCTATATATTTTTTCTAGAGCTAATAATAAAACAGGAGAAAAATAACATGACTTATTGTGATAAATCTAATCAAACTTCCTATCCTTTTGTGCTACCTAATTTACCTTATGACAAAGAAAGTTTTAAACCGCATTTTACTGCTGAAACTTTTGAGTACCATCATGGTAAACACCATAATGCTTACGTGCAGAATTTAAATAATTTGCTAAAAGATAAAGAAGAACTACAAAAAAAGAATTTAGAAGAAATTATAGACTGGTCATCGCAAAATCAAAATATTGCAATTTTTAATAATGCTGCACAGGTTTGGAATCATACATTTTTTTGGCATTCAATAAAGCCGAATGGTGGAGGAAAGCCAAGTGGTAAAATATTAAAGCAAATTAATGACGATTTTGGTAGTTTTGAAGAGTTTTGTGAACAGTTTAAAGCAGAAGCAACGGGGCAGTTCGGTAGTGGCTGGGCTTGGCTTGTATATCATAATAACAGATTACAGATTGTAAAAACTGCAAATGCTGGTACGCCTATAGCAAATGGTATGCAACCGCTTCTTGCATGTGATGTTTGGGAGCATGCTTATTATATTGATTATCGTAATAAACGTCCTGATTACGTTGACATTTTTATTAAGCATATGATTAATTGGGAATTTGTAGAAAATAATTTAACTAAATAAATATAAATTATGGCAGAAATAGAAAACTTTAAAAAAAATCGAAATTTTATTAAACCTATTGTTGATTTAAAAGAAGCTCAAGAAGAGCAAGTCAAATATATAGATGATCTAAAAGAAGTTCAAGAAACTCCAATTAGAAATATAGAAGATTCTAAAGAAGCTCTTATAGAATATGTAGCTTTTAGTGGTGGTGGGGCTAAAGGGGCTATATATTCAGGTGCTTATGCTGCACTAAAAAAAGCTGATCTTTTAGATAATGTAAAAGCTGTTGCAGGCTCATCAGCCGGTGCTATAACTGCCGCAATAGTGGCATTTGGTACACCAGCTGAGCGATTTGAAGAAATATCTAAAACTACTAATTTACAAGATTTACTAGGACAAAAAGGGTTTTCTGCTGGCGTTTTGCAATTAAATAAAGATGGTAAACCTTTATATAATTTGCTTGATAAAACTATAAAAGATAATGTAGGTGATTTTTTACAAAGACCAGATATTGTAAATGTCCAAGATGATAAAGATTTAGATAGGTTAAGAGAAAGGCATAAAAGCGGCGGTAAAATATATTTTAGAGATTTAGCATTACTTCGAAAATATGATCCTGTTAACTATAAAGATTTAGTGGTTACGGCTGTTGAGAAAGATGCAGGTGTGCTAACTATTTTTAGCAGCCTTGATACGCCTGATGTTGAAGTTGCTTTAGCATGCCGTGCTTCTGCTTCTATCCCACTTGTTTTTGAGCCGGTAGAAATTAATGGCAAAAAATATGTTGATGGTGGTTATTTGGATAACGTACCGACAAAATATTTTAAAGATAACGAGCCGGAATTTGATGTAAAAGAAATAACGAATGATACAGATGAGATTATATTAGCTAAAAAGCAAAAGAGAACTCTTTCTATGGCTTTTGGTGTTGGTATGGAAGCGGATGCAAATATTGCGATATATAGTGCTAGAGAATTTAAAAGTCCAGGTGAAATTGTAAAATTTTTAGCTGACGTATTATTTAAAATGATTGCAAAAATAGGTGGAAAATTTAAATATACTGACACTCTAAAAGAAACAAATGAGCAGCTACGTGAAAATGCTTTAAATACTGTTGTTTTAGATACCCAAGGAATTGATACTCTTGATTTTAAAGATGCCCAAAAATATGCTAACTATCTACATATTAAAGGATATTGCCAAACTATGGAATATGCTAATAATCATGGGCTTGCTAAAGAAAAAGATAAAACGCTTGAACATCAGAAATTTCTATTAAATGTTTATGAAGTTTATGACAACAAGAATTTAAATAAAACCTTTGGAACCAAATTATTAGAAATGTTTATTCCGTCAAAGGAAAATAATGATTCTAAATGGCAACAAGGAGTTGTTGAAAACCATGATGATAAAGCAAAAATACTATTATCATTTTGTAATGTTAATGCTTTAACTAAAGAAAATTTACAACCACTTCTTACAGAATATGTAATAGCAGCTGCAACTAGTCGTAATGGTACATTAAAAGACAATACAAATTCAGTAAAAGCTTTATTCCATGTATTGAATGATCCGAGTACTTCTAATGAAGTAAAAGAAAGTTTTATAGAGGTGTTTGCTATAGATAAAAGCAAAGATACAAGATTTAATAAAACTAAAACTTATGATGAAAATATTGCTAAGTTCAAATTTACTAAAGATGATTTAGAGTCGTTTATAACTAAAAATAAAAGCAAAGCAATAAAGGTTCAAAATAAATATGCTCCACCTAAGCATAGACAGTATGGGTAAACATATTGCTATTTATCTTTTTCTAAGATATTAATAGGGTCATCAAACTCTTTTAAATTTAAAGCTTTATTATCAGAGCTTATAGTAGAATCACATCCAGATATTTTATTAACTTTACCTAATAAAATATCTGAAAAGTCAGCATTATATTTTTCATAATCATTGAGAGAGAGCCATAATATTTCAGCTTGCTCAAATGTAAATTCCGCAGTAGATAATATAATTCTTACTACTGAAATAATTTCTTTTTTAGAGTATTTATAGCCTCTTTCTAAAACCCAAATAAGTTCACAGATTACTATATTATTAATAAATATTGATC